>JAEQBA010002152.1:0-19635 GCA_019434445.1 Phalangium opilio
GGGCCCATAACTCTGTGTCTACTAGAGATAGATACGGGCATGTCCTTAGGATATGTTATAGTCCAAATTGTCCCCATCTAACCATACTAAAAAACATTGAGCTACGACAAACAGGGGCCGAGATATTAAGCAAAATGTTCGTCAACTTTGGTATCGTCTCACTTATTTTTATTATGTTACTTATGATTTTTGCACTAAACTTTGGAGGCTCATAACTCTTGTTCTACAAGAGATACGGGGATCTCCTTGGAAATGTTATAGTACTCTTTGCTCCCCATACAAGGATACTTTAAACTTGAGGCTACCTCAATATCGTCGTCACAATTATTTTGTCTCACTTATTGTTAGAAGGTTACTTTTGATTTTTGAAAATAAAGTTTGCAGGCTCGTAACTCTGGTTCTACCAGAGATACGGGGATGTAAATAATGTGACCTTGACACAAATGTTCGGATAATTATAAAGTTCTTTGCATGTTCCAAGCAAAAAAAAAAACTTCGCGGTTTCGAACCTGTGGCCTTCCGGGAGTGAGGCGGATGCGATAACCGTTACACTAAAGATATGTTATTATTTTTAATCGAAAGAACAGGGTCAAGTAATTAAGCAATACGTGAACAAACAAACCCCTCCATAGAAAATGCATTAGACTATACTTTGCAGGCCCATAACTCTGTGTCTACTAGAGATACCGGGATGTCCTTAGGATATGTTATGGTCCAATTGTCCTTCATCTAACCATACTAAAAACTTTGGGCTACGACAAACAGGGGCCGAGTACTTAAGCAAAACGTAAAGAAACAAACCCCCTCCATAGGAAATGAGTTAGACTATACTTTGCAGGCTCGTAACTCTGTTTCCACTGGAGATTCGAAGATGTCCTTTGAGTATGTTATAGTCCAATTTGTCCCCCATCTAACCATACTAACAATATTGAGCTACGACAAAAAGGGGCCGAGTAATTAAGCTAAACGTAAACAAACAACCCGTCCATAGGAAATGCATTAGACTATATTTTGCAGGCCCATAACTCTGTGTCTACTAGAGATACGGGGATGTCCTTAGGATATGTTATAGTCCAAATTGTCCCCCATCTAACCATATTAAAAACATTGAGCTACGACAAAAGGGCCGAGATATTAAGCAAAATGTTCGTCAACTTTGGTATCGTCTCACTTATTTTTATTATGTTACTTATGATTTTTGCACTAAACTTTGGAGGCTCATAACTCTTGTTCTACAAGAGATACTGGGATCTCCTTTGGAAATGTTATAGTACTCTTTGCTCCCCATACAAGGATACTTTAAACTTGAGGCTACCTCAATATCGTCGTCAACTTATTTTTTGTCTCACTTATTGTTAGAAGGTTACTTTTGATTTTTGAAAATAAACTTTGCAGGCTCGTAACTCTGGTTCTACCAGAGATACGGGGATGTAAATAATGTGACCTTGACACAAATGTTCGGATAATTATAAAGTTCTTTGCATGTTCCAAGCAAAAAAAAAAACTTCGCGGTTTCGAACCTGTGGCCTTCCGGGAGTGAGGCGGATGCGATAACCGCTACACAAAAGATATGTTATTATTTCTAATCGAAAGAACAGGGTCAAGTAATTAAGCAATACGTGAATAAACAAACCCCTCCATAGAAAATGCATTAGACTATACTTTGCAGGCCCATAACTCTGTGTCTACTAGAGATACCGGGATGTCCTTAGGATATGTTATAGTCCAATTTGTCCTTCATCTAACCATACTAAAAACTTTGGGCTACGACAAACAGGGGCCGAGTACTTAAGCAAAACGTAAAGAAACAAACCCCCTCCATAGGAAATGAGTTAGACTATACTTTGCAGGCTCGTAACTCTGTTTCCACTGGAGATTCGAAGATGTCCTTTGAGTATGTTATAGTCCAATTTGTCCCCCATCTAACCATACTAACAATATTGAGCTACGACAAACAGGGGCCGAGTAATTAAGCTAAACGTAAACAAACAACCCGTCCATAGGAAATGCATTAGACTATATTTTGCAGGCCCATAACTCTGTGTCTACTAGAGATACGGGGATGTCCTTAGGATATGTTATAGTCCAAATTGTCCCCCATCTAACCATATTAAAAACATTGAGGTACGACAAATAAGGGCCGAGATATTAAGCAAAATGTTCGTCAACTTTGGTATCGTCTCACTTATTTTTATTATGTTACTTTTGATTTTTGCACTAAACTTTGGAGGCTCATAACTCTTGTTCTACAAGAGATACTGGGATCTCCTTTGGAAATGTTATAGTACTCTTTGCTCCCCATACAAGGATACTTTAAACTTGAGGCTACCTCAATATCGTCGTCAACTTATTTTTTGTCTCACTTATTGTTAGAAGGTTACTTTTGATTTTTGAAAATAAAGTTTGCAGGCTCGTAACTCTGGTTCTACCAGAGATACGGGGATGTAAATAATGTGACCTTGACACAAATGTTCGGATAATTATAAAGGTCTTTGCATGTTCCAAGCAAAAAAAAAAACTTCGCGGTTTCGAACCTGTGGCCTTCCGGAGTGAGGCGGATGCGATAACCGTTACACGAAAGATATGTATTATTTTAATCGAAAGAACAGGGTCAAGTAATTAAGCAATACGTGAACAAACAAACCCCTCCATAGAAAATGCATTAGACTATACTTTGCAGGCCCATAACTCTGTGTCTACTAGAGATACCGGGATGTCCTTAGGATATGTTATAGTCCAATTTGTCCTTCATCTAACCATACTAAAAAACTTTGGGCTACGACAAACAGGGGCCGAGTACTTAAGCAAAACGTAAAGAAACAAACCCCCTCCATAGGAAATGAGTTAGACTATACTTTGCAGGCTCGTAACTCTGTTTCCACTGGAGATTCGAAGATGTCCTTTGAGTATGTTATAGTCCAATTTGTCCCCCATCTAACCATACTAACAATATTGAGCTACGACAAACAGGGGCCGAGTAATTAAGCTAAACGTAAACAAACAACCCGTCCATAGGAAATGCATTAGACTATATTTTGCAGGCCCATAACTCTGTGTCTACTAGAGATACGGGGATGTCCTTAGGATATGTTATAGTCCAAATTGTCCCCCATCTAACCATATTAAAAACATTGAGCTACGACAAATAAGGGCCGAGATATTAAGCAAAATGTTCGTCAACTTTGGTATCGTCTCACTTATTTTTATTATGTTACTTATGATTTTTGCACTAAACTTTGGAGGCTCATAACTCTTGTTCTACAAGAGATAGTGGGATCTCCTTTGGATATGTTATAGTACTCTTTGCTCCCCATACAAGGATACTTTAAACTTGAGGCTACCTCAATATCGTCGTCAACTTATTTTTTGTCTCACTTATTGTTAGAAGGTTACTTTTGATTTTTGAAAATAAACTTTGCAGGCTCGTAACTCTGGTTCTACCAGAGATACGGGGATGTAAATAATGTGTCCTTGACACAAATGTTCGGATAATTATAAAGGTCTTTGCATGTTCCAAGCAAAAAAAAAAAACTTCGCGGTTTCGAACCTGTGGCCTTCCGGGAGTGAGGCGGATGCGATAACCGCTACACTAAAGATATGTTATTATTTTTAATCGAAAGAACAGGGTCAAGTAATTAAGCAATACGTGAACAAACAAACCCCGCCATAGAAAATGCATTAGACTATAATTTGCAGGCCCATAACTCTGTGTCTACTAGAGATACCGGGATGTCCTTAGGATATGTTATAGTCCAAATTGTCCTTCAGCTAACCATACTAAAAACTTTGGGCTACGACAAACAGGGGCCGAGTACTTAAGCAAAACGTAAAGAAACAAACCCCCTCCATAGGAAATGAGTTAGACTATATTTTGCAGGCTCGTAACTCTGTTTCCACTGGAGATACGGGGATGTCCTTTGAGTATGTTATAGTCCAATTTGTCCCCCATCTAACCATACTAAAAACATTGAGCTACGACAAACAGGGGCCGAGTAATTAAGCTAAACGTAAACAAACAGCTCGTCCATAGGAAATGCATTAGACTATACTTTGCAGGCCTATAACTCTGTGTCTACTAGAGATACCGGGATGTCCTTAGGATATGTTTTAGTCCAATTTGTTTTTCATCTAACCATACTAAAAACATTGAGCTACGACAAACAGGGGCCGAGTAATTAAGCTAAACGTAAAAAAACAACCTGTCCATAGGAAATGCATTAGACTATACTTTGCAGGCCCATAACTCTGTGTCTACTAGAGATACGGGGATGTCCTTAGGATGTGATATAGTCCAAATTGTCCCCCATCTAACCATACTAAAAACATAGAGCTACGACAAACAGGGGCCGAGATATTAAGCAAAATGTTCGTCAAATTTGGTATCGTCTCACTTATTTTTATTATGTTACTTATGATTTTTGCACTAAACTTTGGAGGCTCATAACTCTTGTTCTACAAGAGGTACTGGGATCTCCTTTGGATATGTTATAGTACTCTTTGCTCCCCATACAAGGATACTTTAAACTTGAGGCTACGTCAATATCGTCGTCAACTTACTTTTTGTCTCACTTATTCTTAGAAGGTTACTTTTGATTTTTGAAAATATACTTAGCAGGCTCGTAACTCTGTTTCTACTGGAGATACGGGGATGTCCTTTGAGTATGTTATAGACCAATTTGTCCCCCATCTAGCCATGTTAAGAATTAGGGCTACGACAAACAGTAGTCGAGTAATTAAGCTAATCGTAAACAAACAAACCCCTCCATAGGAAATACATTAGACTAAATTCTGGAGGCTCGTAACTCTGGTTCTACCAGAGATACGGGGATGTAAATAATGTGACCTTGACACAAATGTTCGGATAATTATAAAGGTCTTTGCATGTTCCAAGCAAAAAAAAAAACTTCGCGGTTTCGAACGTGTGGCCTTCCGAGAGTGAGGCGGATGCGATAACCGCTACACTAAAGATATGTTATTATTTTTAATCGAAAGAACAGGGTCAAGTAATTAAGCAATACGTGAACAAACAAACCCCTCCATAGAAAATGCATTAGACTATACTTTGCAGGCTCGTAACTCTGTTTCTACTGGAGATACGGGGATGTCCTTTGAGTATGTTATAGTCCAATTTGTCCCCCATCTAACCATACTAAAAACATTGAGCTACGACAAACAGTAGTCGAGTAATTAAGCTAATCGTAAACAAACAAACCCCTCCATAGGAAATGCATTAGACTATACTTTGCAGGCCCATAACTCTGTGTCTACTAGAGATACCGGGATGTCCTTAGGATATGTTATACTCCAAATTGTCCCCCATCTAACCATACTAAAAACTTTGGGCTACGACAAACAGGGGCCGAGTACTTAAGCAAAACGTAAAGAAACAAACCCCCTCCATAGGAAATGAGTTAGACTATATTTTGCAGGCTCGTAACTCTGTTTCTACTGGAGATACGGGGATGTCCGTTGAGTATGTTATAGTTCAATTTGTCCCCCATCTAACCATACTAAAAACATTGGGCTACGACAAACAGGGGCCGAAAAATTAAGCTAAACGTAAACAAACAACCCCTCCATAGAAAATGCATTAGACTATACTTTGCAAGGCCCATAACTCTGTGTCTACTAGAGATACCGGGATGTCCTTAGGATATGTTATGGTCCAATTTGTCCTTCATCTAACCATACTAAAAACTTTGGGCTACGACAAACAGGGGCCGAGTACTTAAGCAAAACGTAAAGAAACAAACCCCCTCCATAGGAAATGAGTTAGACTATACTTTGCAGGCTCGTAACTCTGTTTCCACTGGAGATTCGGGGATGTCCTTTGAGTATGTTATAGTCCAATTTGTCCCCCATCTAACCATACTAACAATATTGAGCTACGACAAACAGGGGCCGAGTAATTAAGCTAAACGTAAACAAACAACCCGTCCATAGGAAATGCATTAGACTATATTTTGCAGGCCCATAACTCTGTGTCTACTAGAGATACGGGGATGTCCTTAGGATATGTTATAGTCCAAATTGTCCCCCATCTAACCATATTAAAAACATTGAGCTACGACAAATAAGGGCCGAGATATTAAGCAAAATGTTCGTCAACTTTGGTATCGTCTCACTTATTTTTATTATGTTACTTATGATTTTTGCACTAAACTTTGGAGGCTCATAACTCTTGTTCTACAAGAGATAGTGGGATCTCCTTTGGATATGTTATAGTACTCTTTGCTCCCCATACAAGGATACTTTAAACTTGAGGCTACCTCAATATCGTCGTCAACTTATTTTTTGTCTCACTTATTGTTAGAAGGTTACTTTTGATTTTTGAAAATAAACTTTGCAGGCTCGTAACTCTGGTTCTACCAGAGATACGGGGATGTAAATAATGTGACCTTGACACAAATGTTCGGATAATTATAAAGGTCTTTGCATGTTCCAAGCAAAAAAAAAACTTCGCGGTTTCGAACCTGTGGCCTTCCGGGAGTGAGGCGGATGCGATAACCGCTACACTAAAGATATGTTATTATTTTTAATCGAAAGAACAGGTTCAAGTAATTAAGCAATACATGAACAAACAAACCCCTCCTTGTTCACAGTGGCTGGTGCTCTGAAGTGTGAAAAATTGAGATTCCAAATTTTTCGTCGGTTGCTGATAAAATAAGAGATATTCGATTTTATTTTTTATATAGCGGGCGTTGAATGTTTCACGAAAGTACGTTGGTCTTGAATTTACACGCCAGTTTTTTTAGGTTCCGACGCAATAACAGAAGATTTTTTAACACGGTTTGCTAGTTACTCGTTTTTGATGGGGCCGGATTTGGCAACAAAACTAATCGATCACGAGCGAAAGCGAACTGACTTCTCACAAGTAGGGCACAACAGAAAGATAGCAATAATCACGGTAGTGGGAGCGTCGAGAATGCAGTTAGATCTTGTTACCAGTGACTGAAGCTCCAAAGCGTTGAGATCACAATTTAAATCCTCGGTTGTAGATGAGATAAGCGAGAGTAGTTCCTTTCTTTTTTTTTAGAAGCGGGCGTTGATTTTTTTAAGAAGACCGATGCTCTTGGCTTTGCACGCCAGGTCTTTTTTAAGCGACGCAAGAACGGATGTTTTTTGTTTCAGCACGGATTGTAAGTTATGCGTTAATGGTACTTATCACGAGGCAAATACGGGTCTTGGAGAAAGCTGTCCACCAGCAAAAGCGGGATGACTTACGACGATTTGCAAGTAGCTAAGCCGACGGTAGCGATCACAGTGGAAGGCGAGACGTTGAATACGTTAAAGGTGATCATTCATACCTGAAAGATAGAATACAGTTAGTCCTTGTTCACAGTGGCTGGTGCTCTGAAGAGTGAAAAATTGAGATTCCAAATTTTTCGTCGGTTGCTGATAAAATAAGAGATATTCGATTTTATTTTTTATATAGCGGGCGTTGAATGTTTCACGAAAGTACGTTGGTCTTGAATTTACACGCCATTTTTTTTGGGTTGCGACGCAATAACAGAAGATTTTTTAACACGGTTTGCTAGTTACTCGTTTTTGATGGGGCCGGATTTGGCAACAAAACTAATCGATCACGAGCGAAAGCGAACTGACTTCTCACAAGTAGGGCACAACAGAAAGATAGCAATAATCACGGTAGTGGGAGCGTCGAGAATGCAGTTAGATCTTGTTACCAGTGACTGTAGTATTTCTTCACTATTTTCAAATATGTTCACTGAAACCATTATTTTTATACTTTTTGCTTTAATTCAAGCAAATGTAACGATATTCAATCAAAAAACTGTTAAAATTAAATTTTTCAATCAGAAATCGTTGTCACGGATTTTGTATCTTGAAGAAGAAAAACATGCGATTTTTTCGGTACTTTTTTGAATGCATTTTTTTCTGGAGAAATTTTTGACCCAATTCAGCTTAATTCCCTATAAAACACTCATTAAAAGTGATTTCATCTCGATTGAACAATAAATAAAAATGTACCTCGATTTTTAATAACATTTTCAAAATCGACGTTTCACGGCCAAAGAAGCATATTTTGAGTATTTCTTCACTATTTTCAAATATAACCACTGAAACCATTATTTTTATACTTTTTGCTTTAATTCAAGCAAATATAACGATATTCATTCAAAAAACTGTTAAAATTCAATTTTTCAATAAGAAATCGTTGTCACGGATTTTGTATCTTGAAGAAGAAAAACATGCGATTTTTTCGGTACACTTTTGAATGCATTTTTTTCTGGAGAAATGTTTGACCGAATTCAGCTTAATTCCCTATAAAACACTCAATAAAAGTGATTTCATCTCGATTGAACAATAAATAAAAATGTACCTCGATTTTTAATAACATTTTCAAAATCGACGTTTCACGGCCAAAGAATCATACTTTGAGTATTTCTTCACTATTTTCAAATATATTCATTGAAACCATTATTTTAATACTTTTTGCTTTAATTCAAGCAATGTAACGATATTCATTCAAAAAACTTAAAATTCAATTTTCAATAAGAAATCGTATTCACGGATTTTGTGTCTTGAAGAAGAAAAACCTGCGATTTTTTCGGTACTTTTTTGAATGCATTTTTTTTTGGAGAAATTTTTGACCGAATTCAGCTTAATTCCCTATAAAACACTCATTGAAAGTGGTGGTTCGAGCCCACCCGGGACCGGTGTTGTGGGATCACAAATGTAACGTAAAAACCAAAGTTTTTCCACAATACCTGACAACCATTTAATTTTTGGGTTTCCGTGCCGCATTGGTTAGCGCTTTCGGCTATGAACCGAAAGGTTGGTGGTTCGTGCCCATCCGGGAGCGGTGTTGTGAGGTCTCAGATGTGACGTAAAAAGTCAGAGTTTTTCCACAATACCTGACAAACATTTAATATTTGGGCTTCCGTGGCGCAATGGTTAGCGCGCTCAACTGTTATTCAAAAGGTTGGTGGTTCGAGCGTACCCGGGAGTGGTGTTGTGATGTCTCAGATGTGACGTAAAAAGTCGAGGTTTTTCCAGAATACCTGACGACCATTTAATATTTGGGCTTCCGTGGCGCAATGGTTAGCGCGTTCGGCTGTTAACCGAAAGGTTAGTGGTTCGAGCCCACCCGAAAGCGGTGTTGTGAGGTCTCAGATGTAACGTAAAATGTCATAGTTTTTCCACAATAACTGACGAACATTTAATATTTGGGCTTCCGTGGAGTAATGGTTAGCGCGTTCAGCAGTTAACCGAAAGGTTGGTGTTTCGAGCCCACCCAGGAGAGGCGTTGTGGGGTCTCAGATGTAGCGTAAAAAGTCAAAACTTTTCCACAATACGGGACAAACATTTAATTTCTGAATTTCCGTGGCTCAATGGTTAGCGCGTACAGCTGTTAACCGAAAGTTTGGTGGTTCGAGCCCACCCGGGAGAGGTGTTGTGAGGTCTCAGATGTGATGTAAAAAGTCAAAGTTTTTCCACAATACCTGACGACCATATAAGTTTCTAGCTTCCATGGCGCAATGGTTGGCGCGTTCGGCTGTTAACCGAAAGGTTGGTGGTTCGAGCCCATCCGGGAGCGGTGTTGTGAGGTCTCAGATGTGACGTAAAAAGTCAAGAGTTTTCCACAATACCTGACGACCATTTAATATTTGGGCTTCCGTGGCGCAATGGTTAGCGCGTTCAGCTGTTATTCAAAAGCTGGTGGTTTAAGCCCTCCCGGGAGCGGTGTTGTGAGGTCTCAGATGTGACGTAAAAAGTCAGAGTTTTTCCACAATACGAGACAACCATATAATTTCTGAACTTCCGTGGCTCAATGGTTAGCGCGTTCGGCTGTTAACCAGTAAGTTGGTGGTTCTAGCCCACCCGAAACCGGTGTTGTGAGGTCTCAGATGTGGCGTAAAAAGTCAAGGTTTTCCACAATACCTGACGACCATTCAATTTTTGGGCTTCCGTGGCGCAATGGTTAGCGCGTTCAGCTGTTATTCAAAAGAGTGGTGGTTTGAGCCCTCCCGGGAGCGGTGCTGTGAGGTCTCAGATGTAACGTAAAATGTCAGAGTTTTTCCACAATAACTGACGAACATTTAATTTTTGGGCTTCCGTGGAGCAATGGTTAGTGCGTTCAGCAGTTAACCGAAAGGTTGGTGGTTCGAGCCCACCCGGGAGAGGTGTTGTGGGGTCTCAGATGTAGCGTAAAAAGTCAAAACCTTTCCACATGCAACGGAAGTCGTTGCAGACGACGGCTGGAAGGCAACCAAGACTAACTTATGTCCGGCCAGCCATCCTCTGTAACTCCTCCCATTTTATGTACCAACGGAGGCGATATAAACGCCACAATTTCCCGTGCAACAGTTAGTTGCGTTTTGTTTTGTCTTCGAACAAGTTGAGTTCGCGCCTTTCTGGAACTAGCTCGGGCTACATTCCGCGATAGGAATTCTAGTCGCGTCATCCATCTTGGAAGTCTTTTGTTTGAGTCGAGTATCAATTTAATACAATAAATCTTTTCCACATTGCATTACAAAAGGTATGTGTCTCTTTACTTGTATAATTCTTCCGCTCGAAATGAGATAGGCCTATTTTCCCTATTCTTCAATTCCCGCGGCTTGTAACGATTTCCCCTTTCGCGACCGGCCATTCTATTTTTCGACGGGGCAATCAGTTACAAATGGTGCCTGTGCCCATGCTCTTCGAACCCTTGGCTTATTGCTTGTTTTGTTTGCCGTCGCCGTTTTTTTCGACGGGGCGGTCGGGCCCGCTTCGGCTTCGTTCTCGTTTTAGTTCAAGTTTAGGCATGAAGGCCGCCATTTTGGTTTTGCGCCCATCTTTCTAGAATATTCTACAGCGTAGTTCCGACTTTCGGATTTCTATTATTTATTGACTCCGTAATCTTTACAAATGCCTATTTCTTTTATAATAAAATAAATTAATTAGGCTTAAATAATTATTTGGACACATAGTTTTTGACTAATGATTTAAGGCTATTTTTCGAGGAATATATTGTCGGCATAAAATAAATTGGCTTTAATCTTCCTTTTGAATGAGCGAATCCGAATCGTGCCCAAGCTTTAATAATCAATTTATCGTGAACGCAAACAATCGGACTCGTCCTCGGCTTCTTCCAAACCTTCGGAATTATCGGGATCCCCACTTCATTCCGCTAAGCCTAATCTGGTGGTCGGAAGCCTTTTACGCCCCCCTCGGTTAACCGCAACAAAGATGGCTTATGCATACGATTCAAATGAGGAACCCCTGTGGGATGAGAACCCCGACCTAGGTCCTGATAGAACAGCCCAGTCTGAACAGGGAAATATATCATCTCAGACCCGTGTTCTAATGGAGGAAGAAAGACAGAGGCGCGAAGCAAATTTAGCTCTTTTTAATCAAAGAAGCCAGAGTCCGGTCCCTAGCGGAAATTTAACAAGGAGAAACAGATTCGGGAGCATATCAGATCTCCATACAGTACAAATAACTCCTAGAAGTAGCCCAATTAGACCCTCATCCGCATTAAGCGCTTACGCAGGGGCCAAACAGTTTATGCAGAATTGGCCTACTTCTACGCGAATAAATCCCACAATTTCGTCGACAGTCACAATGCCTTCAGCTACCCAAACGACTACTTCCAATCATGGAACCCTCCCAAGGAGGAGTTCAGTTAGTTACACGAGTGCCCCAATACGATTAGCTAGAGCAAATCCAGTAGGACAATCACAGGGGACCATTAGTCAAACCCCAGTTGCCCCCCAGGGAAATGCTCAACCTCCCCCTGGATCTCGGCCCCATAGTACACAGGGTACAGGTCAGGCCCAAGGGACATCAAATCCCCAATCACAAGGAAATCCTACTACCGGAGGCGCCCAACAGGCTGCTTTTCTAGCATCAATTTTACAGTCATTTTCTAATCTGGCACTATCTAACCAAGGAAATGCAAAGGGTTTAGAGCCCCCTGAGAGGCTAGCATTCTATGGTAAAAGGAGCGAGAGTGTCCCTGAGTTCATTAGGAACTTTGAGGAGTACGCAAATTTGCACAAAATTAGTGATGACGATAAAATGCTTTTTATGCCAGTATTGTTACGGGATAATGCCCTCTATTGGTTCCGCTCCCTTCCCCCAGGAGTTGATTGGGCAGAGTTCAAGGGAAGATTAAAAGGGCACTATAGAATAAAGGATGAAGGAGCTAAAGCTAGATTAGACTTACAGACCAGAAAACAAAAACCTAATGAATCCATAGATGAGTTTTTCGGTCATTTTATTAGGGTTAACCAAAGTCTAAATCCCCCAATACCAGAAGATGAGTTACTCGTCATCATGAAACGTAATCTAAGGATGGAATTTAAGGGATTACTCATGGTTCTCCCAGCAGACACAATAACAGAACTACATGACGTTTGCTTAAATATCGAACAAACTTTTGACTTACATCCCCCAAGCCCATCCAAAAAGGAGACTACCCTACCTAATAAAGCAACTCAAGACCCCATAGTTGTTAGAGAACAGGTAGCTCCCGCGATTGTGCAAAGCTCCCAGACAGGGACTGGTCAAGGGTGTACCAATTGTATGGGACAGGTTACTAATAGGGACATCCAGTACGGAAGTACTAACACCCCTCTTCCGGACGGATCACAAACCCCTACGTCTACCCCAGTTGTTCCTCAAAGTCCTCCAGCTCATAACTATAGAGCTCCTTTCCCGAGAACAAACCCCCAATCTAGGCAACCTCAACGGGACACACAACGGGACACCAGAAGACGTCCCCTACCAGACGACTACCCTCGTCAAACTAGAATTTTTGAAAGACGAAATCCAGCCTATGAACCACGAGAGCCACGGCCTCGACAACGAGCCCTTCCACCTCCTCCAAGACGCCACTCGAATCCAGAGAATCAAATTCCTCAGCATGTCCAGCAAGAAGCTCGTCCATTTATCTGCTTCAATTGTGGTGGTCAAAATCACTATGCAAGCGAGTGCCCCTCACCACGGGTTGAAAGGCAAAGAGACCAGAATTCGGGAAACGCCAACCCGGGGGGGAGTCACAGAGGACGTCTCCCTCCCGCGTCTCGATAGTCCCTAACGAAGAAGATGGAATTGTGACAAGATCGCCCCTTCGACTTGCCACAATCCAACGACGACGAGGTCTTCCAAAACGGAATCCTCATTTATTAAAGATCAAATTTGAACATTTAAGCCTACAGACCAGAATTGACAATGGAGCAGAAGTGTCAATGATCAGTCTAGATCAGTGGAGGGCCATTCAAAGGTTTAGAGGAGACGTAAGACTAGAGCCAAACTCGGAGAGATCCGAATGCATAGTTATGGGAAATGGACAGTATTCCTTTACCAAAGGCTCTACGGTTTTAGACTTCGAAATAACGTTTGACCAGAATATCACGAGGCGATTTAGCCAGGAATTTCATATCGTCCCCTCCTTACTATGTGACGCCATTCTAGGCCAAGACTTCCTTGAGGACTGGAACACGATCATCGACTTCGGGAACCTCACTTGTACCATTGATGGACTCTCCCTTAAATTAATCGACGTATTAGACGATCAATTACCTCCATCGCCCCAGATGATCTCCAATGTAAACGAAGCGGTTGAATCAACCTCACTTTCGCGAAGGCAAAAGAGAGAGTTGAAAGAACTCCTCCTACGATTCCCAGAATTATTCAGTGACAAATTAGGACGCACTAGTTTGGTACTACATGAGATACACACCGGCAGCGCTGCACCTATCCATAAAAGACCATACCGCGTGAGCGAAGATAAAAAGAAAATCATTGAGCGTAACATCTACGAGATGCTGAAGGACGGCATTATTAAGCCATCGACTTCCCCATGGGCTTCTCCTGTCGTTATTATTGAACAAGATGATGGATCCGGGACCGGAAAGAAAAAGTACAGATTCTGTATAGATGTTCGTGAACTTAATTCCATCACCGCGAAGGACCCTTATCCGATTCCACGCATCGATGAGACGCTAAGTAAACTGGGAAAACCGAAGTATATAACAGCCCTGGATTTGAAATCTGGCTATTGGCAAGTCGAGATGGAACCAGGAAGCGCACCCAAGACTGCCTTCATAACTCATGCCGGCAAGTATGAGTTCAATGTTCTCCCGTTTGGACTTTGCAACGCACCGAGTACCTTCCAGCGCCTAATGGATGAAGTCTTCCGAGATGGAGAAAAATTCTCTATCGTCGTATATCTGGACGATATCCTCATCGCATCTGAAACATGGAAGGAACAGAAGAACGCATTAGAATATGTCATGAACAAATTGAAGAATGCTGGCTTGACTCTTCAATTAAAGAAATGTCGATTTGCTCAGTCGGAAGCTGTAGTCTTGGGACACGTCATAAATGAGACAGGAATCTACATCGATCCATCCAAGATGGAAGCCATCCGAAAATATCCTCGACCAAGAACTTTAAGGCAACTTCAACGCTTTTTGGGAATGGCCGGATGGCATCACCGTTTTATACCCCATTATTCGAAACTGGCCACCCCACTTAACCACTTGAAGAAGAAGGGAATCAAATTTAAATGGGGCCCTGAACAAAACGACGCCTTCCAAAAGATCAAGGAAGCTATTTGCAACTCACCACCTCTAGCTGCGTACAAGCCGGATACTCCCAGCATCCTAACGACAGATGCATCAGACGCTGGGTTAGGGGCAATGCTCTCCCAGATTCAAGACGGAACTGAGGTCCCGATTGCCTACGCCAGCAGAAGTCTCAGAAACGCTGAAGCGAGTTACAGTACATCCGAGAAGGAATGTCTCGCGATTCACTGGGCTATTAGACATTTCCGCCCATATTTAGAAAATAAACCATTTACGGTGGTAACAGACCACAAGGCTCTTCAATGGCTTTTTGGACTCAAGGAACCAATTCGAAACTCGTCAGATGGGCGATGTACTTGCAGACCTTTGATTTCAAGGTTCAACACAAGAAAGGAGTCGAAAATGTCGTTGCTGATGCCCTTTCAAGAGCTCCGATTGGACTTTACGCTATGTCAATTGCTTTCTCAGTCGAAGAAGAGAACCCAGGCACATCATCCGAAGAACCCAATGCACCATCGGATCAGTCTCATCTCGCGTATGTTTTGCCACCATACCCACATGCGAACTTTCACATCTTCGACCGCGATGACATTATAACAGCTCAAGGGGAAGACCCCGTTATCCGCGATATTATTGAACATTTCCAACAAGAAAATCCACCGGAACATCCCGATTTTGAGATGGTCAATCATCTAATCTACCGCAAAGCTTCAGGAGTCCGTCCAGCAAGAATTTACTTACCAAGATCTTTACGAAGGGAAGCAATACGGCTTCTACATGACCATCCGCTTTCCGCTCACCGAGGGAAATACAAGACCAAAGAAAAAGTTGGCTATAGATACTGGTGGCCTGACCTCGATAAGGACGTAAGACAGTACGTCAAAGAATGCGTCTTGTGTCAACAATATAAGATCAGTAATCGCAGAACACCCGACTCATGATCTCTACCGTTCCTACTGGACCGTTCGACAAATTGGAGTCGACATTATGGGACCTTTTCCAGTCAGTAGAAGAGGATATAAGTACCTTCTCGTTTTCACCGACTACATGACAAAATTTGTCGAACTAATACCGTTAAAAAGAATAACTGCTGACGCTTGTGCATTAGCCCTCAAGAACTTTGTCTGTAGATGGGGCGCACCGAAACAGATCCTCAGCGATCGAGGAACACAGTTTGTGTCCTCCCTATGGCATGACACCTGCAAGTTATTCCACATTGGACCAATTCATACATCCCCATATCACCCACAGTCCAACATTACAGAACGGGTCAATCGCGTCCTGGGAGAAACGATCTCCATTTACGTTGAAAACAATCATCGCACTTGGGATGAAACGTTGAATGCTCTCGCCTTTGCAATCAATTCCGCTCCCCACGAGACAACGAAACGATCCCCGTTCTATTTGAACATGGGAAGAGAACCTAGACTCCCCTGGGACATAGACATTGGTATCCACTTGAAGAATTCGAAGATCGTTCCGAGACATTAAGAATCCTTCGAGACCAGTGGAAGCTCACAGAACTTTTCGAAACTGGCCCAAGCCAAACAAAAGATATTACGACCTCAGGAGGGAAGACCTTGAATTCGATGTTGGTACAATAGTTTGGAAGGTACCATCCGTTATCCAACGCCAGGCTTGGCCCGAATGGCCAAACTTTGCCCAAATGGACCAGCCCGTTTAAGATCATTGAAAAACAAAGTCCTCTAGTCTACATCCTTGAAGACATGATATCGAAACAGAGACAGGCCCTATTAATATCTCCCAATTGAAATTGTATCAAACACCGGAAGCTCCATTGGGAAGAGGACGAGGGGCATAGTTCTCCAAGAGAAGAACGAATGGAACCCACCGAACCTGAAAATCTTAACCAAGAAAGTGAGGAGACGCGACCGAAAGAAATTGTCTCTCCACTTCGACCGAGAGAACGCTCTCCAGGGGAAGAACCCCCAAGAAGTTCCAGAAGACGTCGTATCTGCGGAAGAAGTTCCAGAAACGTCGTATCTGCAAAGAAGTCCAGAATATAGAAGTCATCAGACCGAGGACCCCAGTTGTTCCAGTACGGACAACAGAATTACCACCTCGTGAAGGAGAGCCTTCCCACGACGTATCACAAGAAGGACCACAACCATCCTCTGAATCGTTCGAGGAAGTTGTCGAAATGATCGGACCATTCCGATTTGTAGATAAAGTACCAAAGAAGAGCACAAGAACCAGAAATCATTACGAGCGACCACTCCTCGGTAGAAGTAACCCCGACCGAAAGAGACACGGCAAACCCCCGAGCATAATGTTATTCAAGAAGTATCTCCGAGCCAAATCTACCGCCACAAGGAACAGTACTCCTCCGCGACTGCACAGGTATCTCCGAAACTTACAACCGGGAGCAAAGAGGGATCACCCTAACCACCACAACTTCGACGGAAGGAATCCGACCTAGGAAGAAAACTCTTCGGAAATTGAGTACATCTACCGATGACGACGAGCGTCCGACACGGAACCAGAAGGACGAGGTCCTCCGATGACCTCCTCCGCGCTCCAAGACGAAGGAGACGACCATTGAGAAGGAAATCAAGGAGTAACCCCACTAGCGACGAACCTGAGATCCCCGATCTCCGTAAAAGAAGTCACCCGACAACGTCGTCTTCTAGTTGTTAGACCAAAGAGGAAGCAATTTAGAAAGGCCTCCAGTAGAAGCCCTTCGACCAAGGACACAAGGATTCGGACTAAGCAACGAATAGTTCAACCGAGAGCTCAAAGGCGGGATGAATTGAGTTCGTCCCCGAAAACGCGGGCCGACTTGTAAGCGCAGGACGAGGAAACAAACGAACCAGAGTGCCAACAACAGGAAGTTCGTCCACCAGACCCCAAAGGAAAATACAGAAGGCCCATACCTTATCAACAAGTCCCAGAAGGCGATCTTCCCCCCCCTTCCGCCGTAGCAGAAGAAACCGAATCTTCGAGTAGTGAAGATGACACTCGACCCCTAAGAACTCCCTCCATTCCGGAACATAGAGCCACAACTATGAGAAACCCTTCCGAGATGGATATTCGCGAGCTATGTTACCGCCATACAGTCCAACCCGGAAAAGTGATATGGATATTTATTATTATCCCCCTGGTCGAAAGAGCGGTATGTTACGCTCCCCCCCAACGAATCGGTCAATATTTAAAAGACAATAGAATACGAGATTTAGAGCCAAGCGACTTCTGCTTTAAGAGAATGCCCATAGCCAACCCCCTTGGGAGCTAGTACGATTAGCTCATCCAGGCGAACCATTTAAACGGCAGTTTAACTTAGACGACCCGTCGCAGCACACCTTTGAGCTGCGGTCATCCTCTACGGAATTTAATCGTTTTTTATGCAATCATTTCTAGATGGACTCTTCGCATCCTCCGTACCGATCTGGAACCCCCCGGCTACGCCGTGGCACCCGTCAGATATGCGCCCCAGAGACCTACCTCTTAAAACCCCTACCTAGGGATATGCCGATCGTCTCCTTGCCTCCGGCAAGACGATTTGAATCATACGATGTCTCATCCGCCCAGGAAGGTCCCCAACAACAACAAATTATCTTCCCCCATGTCCACCGACCCGTCCTCCTCACCGGGAAGAAACTGTTGAAGCGGATGTAATCCTCCTTCACACCGGACGACACGGACCAATTGGATCCAGCTCCACCAAGACCGACCCGGAACCACCGTATGGTGGACACCTCTATCCTCGACATCTTGACCTTCCCATATTAGTGGAGCAGGCTGCGACACTACAGGAGACGATGGAGCGTATAGCTCATCTCCTCCCATGCCATTTCCGTCAATTCCTCCACCCCGGATAATGCACCAGAAGCACCTAACCCTGCTCCTATGGAAACGAATGATGAGAACACCGTTGCCGTACTGCCCACACCCTCAACTGCGCCCATCGTTGATGTCCCCGGCCCATCCACACCCTGTTGATCACGAAGTCGGTCCCCGACGCTGACACCGCCGTCTCTGTCCCGGAAGATGGACTAAACCGCACTATCCCGACGGATATAATTACGGGCACTGCTCCAGTGACGAACCCTACTCTGGCCACCGGGACTCCGGAAAGCGCGGTCCCTTGCGAGCCTCCCCACCGTCCCACAGGACCATTTCGCGATACTCTCCCATTGTATACCCATGATGAGCGCATTTTCCAAGATTATGGCCACGTCCCCATCCCACAGGACAACTATACGAAGTTTCTGACTACGACCGCTTATTTGTCCCAGATCTTCCTATCTTAGAGCCCCACCCCAAAACCGCACGCTTTTTCCGATTGCGTGGGATGGCATGCTGGAGTCCGAACGTGCTCGTTTGTACCCAGTAACCCCCGGATTCCCGTATATAACACGTCCAGCGCGACCCTACGTATGTCCAGTGTGCCAGGCAGTCGGCTCCACCGAGCGATGTCTGTCCCCGCAAATTCGTGCAAAAAGATCGCCAAAGGGCATTAAATCAACTCGAGTGGACTATTCAGAGTATCCCCCTCAGTGAAGAAAAAAAAAAAAAAAAAAAAAAAAAAAAAAACAACCCTTTTTGTTTATAATTGTTGAATATCTCATTTCTCCCCCGAGCTAGTTCCAGACCCCCGTTGTCCTGCTTTTCTTAGTGTGGGTGGATGCAACGGAAGTCGTTGCAGACGACGGCTGGAAGGCAACCAAGACTAACTTATGTCCGGCCAGCCATCCTCTGTAACTCCTCCCATTTTATGTACCAACGGAGGCGATATAAAACGCCACAATTTCCCGTGCAACAGTTAGTTGCGTTTTGTTTTGTCTTCGAACAAGTTGAGTTCGCGCCTTTCTGGAACTAGCTCGGGCTACATTCCCGATAGGAAGTTCTAGTCGCGTCATCCATCTTGGAAGTCTTTTGTTTGAGTCGAGTATCAATTTAATACAATAAATCTTTTCCACATTGCATTACAAAAGGTATGTGTCTCTTTACTTGTATAATTCTTCCGCTCGAAATGAGATAGGCCTATTTTCCCTATTCTTCAATTCCCGCGGCTTGTAACGATTCCCCTTTCGCGAACCGGCCGGCATTCTATTTTTCGACGGGGCAATCAGTTACA
>JAEQBA010002152.1:20130-86758 GCA_019434445.1 Phalangium opilio
TTGAAAGGAACGTCCACTTTTAGACGTTGGATTTATTTTATAGAGTCCACTATAGCTTCAAAGTTTATAATTTCTCATTAACACGATTAAGGCAAATTCCTTAACCTTCACGACAGATTGACCGTCCGTAGTTCTGTAACCGTAACTCTTGGGCCCATTTGAAACAAACTCTGTAATTGTAGCGTCCCCTAGTTCGTTAACCCAACATCCTAAATTGTTACCCGTGGGGGTTTTAAAATCGTTTTCCCCCGCCACAAATAAAACGCTATCCGTATCTGTGTATAATGCTCTTTTACCCAATTTTATGCAAGGTCTCGAATAAGGTTAATCTTCCGTAACACGAAACGAAACAAGCCACATACGGATTTCCTTTGAAATATGTTGGTGCAAATTCATCTTTGTTTTTGTACGATAATAAGCACATTTCTTCATTAATTGGTCTTAAATCTACCAATTCCTTTGTGTCATCAGATAAGATACGTACAAGTTCTGTGTACTCGTTAACAATTAGTGTTTTGGTTGTTTTGTATTCATACCAAAACGACCCCAAAGACTGTTGAGACAAATCTTTGAAATAGCTCTCAGCGCAGCGGGGTTATGGACTACTTCATCCATCTTGATGCTAATACCTTCAGATTCATAAATCGATTCAATATATTTTGTTTTTGCTCGGCAGTTTTAACGGAAGACGGATAGCCGGAATTAGCTTGTTTTATCTTCAAAAAATTGTTAACATAACCGCCAAATAGTCCATCGTTAACATGTTTTTCATACTGAAATGTCTCGTCGAAATGATGTACTTCGTATATTTTTATAATTTTATAACCCATTTCTACGGCTTTGTAAATTTCAGGCGAGGGCCAAATACCCGAAATAATTCGTTCCTTGTCAGAATGTTGACACGCTTCATTATTTGATTCAAGGGCACATGACTTACACAGGGGGAAAACAATTTTCCATTAAACCTGTATGGTAAAACTGGGATATATAGATCAGTCGGGGGCAAGAGTTCACACGATATTATACCAAAATAGGCATTTTTTTCATAGTTAAAGTTACTATTAAAATTTTGGGATGTCCTTTTGGGTAGATTCCGTATTTATTGACAGCGGGATAGAGTGACATGAGGTCGTAATAATAAAATTTTTCGTTTTTTTTGCTTCATCCGGTTTATGATATAATTTGAAGACTTCTGTCCTTCCACCGTATAAAGCCGACCTGGCTAATATTGGTGAAGGCACCTCTACAGTTTCGCAAAAGGTACTACAAGCGGCATTTGTCTTTAACAAATTTTCAAACTCGCATTCCCACATTATTATATACTTTGCATTGGGGTGTAACTTTTTTATAAATTCTATTCTATCCAGGCCCTTTTCGTAACAGTTTTTATTTGTATCATTTACTAAACTGTTCCATTCACTACCTTTTAAACATTTCGGACAACCGTGATACGCGCAACCATTAAACTCTAGGATATATTTCAGGATCCTTTGAGTAACCGTCAACTAAATAAGGTCCAATTCTTTTTTCTCCTTCAGGAGATAGGGCTGTCTGTATTTCTACCTTCATTTCTTTACTAACCCAAGTCAACCACTTTATAGCTTTACTACTTTGGTTGAATGATCCACGATAACCCGGACTAGGTACTACACCCAATGTATTTTTTTCTAAATATTTGTGTAAAAACACGTTAGTACAGGCCCCCGATATTGTAATAGCTCCGCAATTAAGAGGATCTAGACCCGATGCCTTTTTGTAAAGTTCTCTAAATTTTGTAATTCCTTTTTGTAAAACTACCACATCTTGTACAGCGTATTCCTCTAATTCGGTCATTATTTTGTACGTGGATTTTTTACCTTTTTCACTGTACCATAAATCAAAGGCCTGTCGGTCCTTTTCATTCATAAATTCAGGTTGAAATACGGCTTTTTCAGGTAACGGACCTTCATAGTTTAAAGTGTCCTCTTTTAAGAAAATATAAGGAAAAAACTGTTTTTTGTAACTACCCAATTGAAAAGTTTCTGTAAAGGCTCTCAAAGGAAGCGCCACGAATGAATAACTACAAATAAACCTAAAATTTTGACTTTTAATAAAGAGAGCTAGAATTTTAGAGCCGTCGAATATGACGTCTGGTTTTACATGGTTATTAATTAACCAATTTAATATAAAATACGAATCAAAACCTTTAAAATTGTGGGCCACTATAGTCAAATTTTCAAATTTAGGTTTACTTATTTTTATTCGTTTATTGTTCCTTGTATAAGATGTCTCATCTTCTGTTTGGGTCAGATATTTCATAAACTTATCAACACAATCAAAACCTCTAAAAATTTGATAATCGTATTCGGTATCATTAATTTGCATGGCCGAAACTAATAGAACCGGGGTATGTTTAGAGTTCATATCAATAGTTTCACAGTCAAAATAACAAAATCTAGTTTCTTTAAAAGTATCATCAAGGGGTTGAACGTAACACATTTTGGGAGGGTGCTCAATTTTACATCTAGAACAAGTTGTAAGACATTTATGTTTGTCATCGCGAATTTCTTTGCAACATTTTAAGCACCGTTTAATTTTTAAACAAGTGCCATTTTCTATGTGAAATTGGAAACATTCAGGCCCTTTAAAGTATCTATTACAGTTTTGGCAGCGAGATATTTCAATCTGAGGGTCTTCGTGAAAGGTCTCAGAGTAACAACGCCAACATTTGATTTTTTGATTACAACATTTGTGTTTTTTTGCGTCATTAAATTTAGTAAACGTTGTTAAACACGTATTGCAATACGACTTGGCCCCAAACATACTGGCTAAACTTTTAATGACGTGCATGTGTTGATCTATTTGTAATAAAAAAATTTTTTCTCCGAAAACATTTCACCTTGATAAACCTTTTTGAAATTATCATTAGCACTGAAAATAACTATTTGGTACTCGGGTTGCAATACTTTTTGAAACATTGAAATTTTGTCTAAACTAACGGGACCAATAGGCACATTAGCCTTGGCATGAAGCTTTAACGCTTCTTCTTTTTGCAAAGGTCTATGACCTAGTTGTATACGTCTATAACGATTAAAATCAAAAGTCAAAGTACTAAGCTTTGTTTCTTTAAATATGTTAAATCAGCAACCATCATACCGCAAACGATTGCTCTTGATACGCATAGTTCGTCATCGTTTATTATAGGCAAAAATGTCCTTCCTTTCTGAATATATTTGTCGAGAGCTATCATCGATCTATTTTTAACAGATCGACGACCTGATATTGGTACATTAACATTTAAAAATATAGCGTCGAGCCTGACATCACCCTCGAGAAAAAAATTTCGCCGGCTTTGACTTACTTGACTAATGGCAGTCATTAATCTTTCAGCCGTTAACTCATTTAGGGCCATAAAATTTAAATTTATAGCATTTTCCAATAAGTCAGACCTAACACAAAATCTAACGCTATTGTAACCTGGAGAAGATTCTAAAATTGTCTCTATAATGGATTGAAAGATTTTTATCAATTGTTCATATACTTCTGTCAATTTGAGCATATGAAGGTCTTTAAAAATAATTTTATATTCAGAGGCTAAACAGTTGAACTTTCGAGAGACAGTTTGGTTAACTTTTGATAATTCGTAAAACCTTTTAGGATTAAAATAGGAAAGATCCAAAGGCTCTTCTTCGGATGATGACATGTTTTCTATTTGATCTTAGGCGCGACTCGAAATAAAACTCTTGACGTAGACCTAGGAAACAAACTAAAATATCTAAAATAATATACACTACAAGTTCTAAAATAAAAAAGTATTAATTTTCTAAAAATACGTTTTAAAAATTCTTTATTGCGTACATTTTCAAATTTCTTATACAGTTACAGGCATTTTCTTTAAAACTTTGTCTATAAGACTGACAACTTCTGGTACCTCATCAAACTTTAAATTTAATTTTTTTTCGCGCATTTCCCCCCTATATTTTGTTAATAAATAGCCCGTATCTTTAAAATTTTCCAGTTCCAACATTCCCGGGAAACATAGGGTCTGTTTTAGGGTACTGCATGGTTTGCTTAAATTTTTTTAACTTCTTCTATCACGTCTATCGAAATACATATTCCATATATAAGGGGTTTTTTAAAAGCGTATCTTCTAATGTCTATATATAATTTATTGTTTAATTTAACTAATTTTACACCGATATTATCGCTCTCGTTAAATTTAATTTCGATAGTTTCCCACGTTTGATTTGCCGTCTAAAGACAATAATGATACATTTGGACATGCAGTTTTTAAAAACGTGGAAAAAAAAAACTTACCATGTCTAAAGGCATCGAGAGAATTTAGTTTATGGTCGAGAGATATTGCCTCAAGTGATTGTACGCCGCGACTTGCTGGGTTATATACTAGATCTAAAGCGGTCTACGTATCACGTTAAAATAAGTACATTTTGAACTAACATAGATGTAAAAAAAATCTTGTTTCCGTTTTACAAAAACAGCTGCTAGTTATAACGGAGGAAAATATATTATAACCTTGACGTCATACGTATATTTCGAATTACCTTTGACGCCAACCTTGTTTTCGCTTTATTAAAACACCTGTTAATTATAACGAAGTAAAATATAACACGGTATAGGCGCTATATTATTCACCTTTAGGTATAACGAATCCTTGGGTCCTAGCTAGTTTGATAGTATTTTATGGAACGAAGTCTATAACCAACAACTGTAAGTTATAAAGGAGCAAAATAAATTTTTATCATGGCTAACCTTGACGTCATACGTCGAATTATATTTGACATCAACTAACCTTGTCTTTACTTTATAAAAGCAACTGTTACTTATAAGAGAGCAAAATATATTTTCTATACGTATATTTCGAGTTATCTTTGACGTCAACCTTGTCTTTGCTTTATAAAAGCAACTGTTATAAGAGAGTAAAATATATTTCCAATTATCTTTGACGTCAACCAACCTTGTTTTCGCTTTATGAAAACAACTGTTTATTATAAAAATATATCCTTTACAAAAGTAACCTTGGTTCGCTTGTTAAGGACTCTCGCTAAGGGTATTCGAACTCGTGAACAACGAGTTTAAAGGCAGATACGTTAACGAGCGAACCAATGATACTTGAGGTTATATTCGGTTGTGACGAAAAGTATATCTGCTGGATAACCAACTTCACTAATAGCAATAATTCACTGTATTCAGATCTACAAACTATTAAATTCTCCCCGCCATAACAATAGTCATGTCTTTGTCGAATATACCTTGTCTGTATACCTTGGCTAAAGTAGCGTCGAGCAAAACTTTTAATATACTATACGAGTATGAACTCGCTTCTCGGCATGATCTTTATTCGGGTTGTTTACCCAGTCATATCGCTACTGAACTTGAAGAATCACTCGCTACAACCGGTCAGTATCTCGATTCAAACATTTTAAACTATCTTTCAGCACAAGATGTTTCGACACTCGAGTTAAAGCACATTATAAACTTTCATTTCTACAGTACAATTATGTTATGACGCGCCCCTCACAATTACCGCACAATATTCCCGATTGGCGTCACGGTAATCACGTTGTAAAAGACTATTTTAAATTAGAAAATGTTTTTGCGTGCCCCAACAAAAAACCATATTGCTTAAGGTGTCACGAAAACCTAAAATACACTAAAAGTACAATAAAACACACTAAAAGTACACTAAGGTACAATAAAACTACAATAAAATACAGTAAAACACAATAAAATACACTAAAAGTACAATAAAATACACTAAAAGTACAATAAAACTACAATAAAATACAGTAAAACACAATAAAATACACTAAAAGTACAATAAAACTACAATAAAACACAATAAAACACAATAAAAACACTAGGGTACAATAAAACTACAATAAAACACAATAAAAGTACAATAAAACACTCTAAAGCTACACTATACCACTATAAAACGCACTAAAAGCACAATAAAACTACAATAAAATACAGTAAAACACAATAAAATACACTAAAATACAGTAAAACACTATAAAACTACACAAAGGTACAATAAAACTATAATAAAACACAGTAAAACACAATAAAATACACTAAAAGTACAATAAAACTACAATAAAATACAGTAAAACACAATAAAATACACTAAAAGTACAATAAAACACACTAAAAAAATACTATACCATAATAAAATACACTAAAAGTACACTATACCATAATAAAATACACTTAAAGTACAATAAAATACACTTTCTAGTTGAAGAGATTTATACTGAACTGGTATTGGGAGAAAAGCGTTCAAAAATGGTACACCTACTGTTTCCGTTTTGTCGTGACAGATGTTCGTGGAATGGTTAGTTGATTCAAACGAAAAATATCATAATAATTTTGGAGTGATATTTTGGATGTAGGTAAGGAAATTTATTTCGTTTTACTTTAATATTATAAAGGCACAATATATATAAAATAATAATAATAAACTAAGTAAACTAATAATAATAATAAACTAATAATAATAATAAACTAATAATAATAATAAACTAAATAAACTAATAATAAACTAATAATAATAATAAACTAAATAAACTAATAATAAACTAATAATAATAATAAACTAAATAAACTAATAATAATAATAACTAATAATAAACTAAATAAACTAATAATAAACTAAATAAACTAATAATAAACTAAATACTTTGTTCCACGTATTATTATGATCAATATGATATTGAGTCTTACAGAAACTTTGTGAATTTATGACAAATAACTTAAATTACAACAAAATACACTGAAATACACTAAAACTACAATAAAAACACACCAAAACACACTAAAACCACAATAAAAACACACCAAAACACAGTAAAACGCAATAAAACCAAACCAAAACACAGTGAAACAAACTAAAAGTACAATAAACGTACAATAAAACACTCTAAAACTACACTATACCATATTAAAATACACTAAGGTACAATAAAACACAATAAAATACACTAAAAGTACAATAAAACTACAATAAAATACAGTAAAACACAATAAAATACACTAAAAGTACAATAAAACTACAATAAAACACAGTAAAACACAATAAAACTACAATAAAACACAATAAAAGTACAATAAAACACTCTAAAACTACACTGTACCACAACAATAAAACACACCAAAGCACAGTAAAACATGTTTACACTAGACCGCCAAGAAGAACAAACACTGAATTTTTGAAAGTTATTTATTTGCCTTAGTTTTCCCAGTTTCCCAGGTTTGTACGAACCCTGAATTCAACCTCGTACAGATAGGCAGTTCAGCGCTATTATGAAAAATGCAGAAATAATATCCTAATAAAAAGTTCACCACAATGTTTATTGGTAACATTTATTTTCTGTTTTTCTTTACAATTAATTGACAAGAGATATTTCATTAAGAAATACAATGAAGAGCTGTTGTTGTTATTTATTTGTCTTTGATATTTCTTTTTTCGTTAGAAAATATATTACCTTTATCTTCTTTTAGGTTATTTGATAGGTCCAAAGTATGAAAAGGTACATTTGGATTACTTATCAAAACCAATGCAAGTTTATGAGCAAAATCCCTATTTTAAAATACAAATCTTTACATTAAATAACGTCATTATAAGAATAACTTGTACGAATATACACCATTTAACTCCTATATTATCTAAATAGAGTTCCTCAATGGAGACAGTTTTTTCATAACAGCCAAAATCTGTTCCAAAGCTTCCGGGACCATTGTTTTTATACACAATGTAAGGTAGATTTGATTTTCTTTTTACTTACTCTTTAAAACTAACCTGATAAATTACATCTTTTTTGTACGTTTTATATTTTTCATGTAAATGGAAGCTTCGAGATCAGTAACACCTCCTGGATCAGTCTGGATATTTTTCCTATAGTTCAGTTTTAAACTGTCGAAATAAGATACGGTTCTTTTCTTGATCGGTATCCTGTTCTTTATGGAATGAGTTGGCCATTTTCAGGCCCTTATGGATGACAAAAGCGTTACCTGCAAAGATATTAATCAATGGGTTAATTATCGATGGTTTCTTCTTTCTACACACGGTGGTATCTTGGTCTTACTTGACTTTTAAATTAAAGTCATATTGTCTAAACCTTTCATCATGATAAGGCGCTGAATTTCTGCTGAAGAAGAAGGCTCCCAAGGATCTCTCCACAAGACTTCAAAAATGACAGCTAACTTATTAGTCATTGGTTCTCTATACCAGGCTTCGTAGTCAATATGTTTCTGACATTTCCAACAAAGCTCAATGTAAAAGAGGTGGGCGCCCATCATTTCCAAACGTTGTCCGTTTTATCCTTGGGTATTTGGGCTATTTCTTTCATTTCGAATGCGGGTACAACGTAAACAGTTTTATCATCTTTTCGAGATTCTAGAAAGAGCCTATTTTCTCAGGCATACTCCAGGAACATTTCGTGGAGGTTATCGTTGGGCATCATATCGACGTCTAAGACTAATACAAATTCTGTGGTGGAATTTCTTCTCATTGACATCAATAAGAGCGAAACCAGTACTTGAATGTACAGTTGCATTGTAGAATTTCATTATTTTTGGTAAGGCATCAATGTAATTTAGTTTCTTCGTTCTAGTTAACAACTTGAAGATTTTATCCTTTAAAGTTCTATTAAACCTTTCAATTACTCCGCATTTAGTTGCACCTACACTAGTATAAAAACTTATTCCCTCTTTTCTTAAATAATCTTTAAACAATTTTGATAAAAATTCACTACCTTGATCAACATTAATTCGTAACGGCTTTCTTTAATAACTCTCCGTAAAGCTTTCAAAACCTCTTTACTAGTTTTATTTTTCAAAGGAAGACTCCAAGCATATTTTGAGAGGATATCAATAATAGTTAGAATATATTGAAACCCTTTATTATTTTCTTAAGATTTTGTAGATCGATCAAGTCGCACTGAAATACTTCACTGACTGTTGTAACGTAAGTACGATTTCTTGGAAAGTATATCCTCCTTGCTTTGTGAATGGTATATGTTGGCTGAGACTGAAGCCAAGTCTTAATTTTTTTCTTCGAAACATTTTTCACTCCTTGTTTCAATTTCTTTGCGCTACCGTACACTGTAAAAAATAACCGTACTGTCTAGTACCTTTAAAGGTATTTTTCAATGCATCCCCAGACGTACCTATATAGGTACTACAAAATACCGTTGTGTAAGGGTACTATGAAATACCTCTTGAAGAAGGTACTTTTGAGGACTACAAGGTATTTTGTGATCCCGTAATGGGTATCATTTAAACCTCAACAAAGGTCGGAATAAAACTTTCAAATTGTGAAAGGTACTCCTTATTACCGAAAAGGGTACCTGTTAACACTCAAAAAAGTTCGATAATATACTTCTAAAGGTATTTTGTGCTACCGAATTAGGTGTCAAATAAAACCCACAAACAGGTCTAAATTATACTTTCGCGCCATCAAAAATATTTGCGCCACATTTGAAACTGGTAAACTTTCCTTTATTACCGCGGGCTTGAATCATTTTCAGACATGGTAAGCAATACACCACTTCGATGCAAATGAGACTGAAAGACACGAGAGTAATATTTTCCTTCCATCTCAACTTTTAGTGTCTGTGTTGTGGGCTTACGGGATGAGGGTAAAATTTTGCCTTCCATCTCGCCTTTAAGTGTCTGCGCCATAGGCTTGCGGGGTCGTGAGAGTTCGCATAGTAAGCAAGGGATTAACCACTCTACATTTCCCGATACTATATTTAGCTTCCCCTTGTTAAGGAAGGTGTGATACTGTTATAGTGTAAAGGTAATTCAGGGTCTCATATACATGGATATTTTCTGAATGGCGACTGAAGGCGTAAGCTCGGATTCAAACCTTTATATTAACTATGTAAGCCTTATATCATAATTGTATTGCCTTTAAATGATGTAACGTATGCTAGTGTACATAGCTGTCAAAGAAAATAATTAATGTTAATTGTATGTAATTATATATTCAAGAAAAACCACTAGCTAGGAAACTTGAGATTGAAATTGAAATCTCGGGTAGAAAACCACTACCCTATTCTACCCTACCGAACCTATTCTTTATGGTTATTAATAATATTCCAACAGAGATTTCTTCTACGCTGTCATTACTAGTGCTACTGGTGAAGTAAACAGTTAGTGTTAGAGAATTTGGGCTTGAAGTATTATATCATGTATTTTACTTTCGTAGTGTTAATTATAATCAGCACGCCGGAACTAAAAACTCCCTCTAAAGGAGTCTGTTAAGTCCTTTTCTACTTCCAGGGTACGATAACATACCAGCAGAAGCGCAGAAACTCTAAAAGGTTTCATTATATACCTTATATTTCCAAAATACCTTTTTCGAAATCATTTAATACCCGCACTGTGAGACAACTAATAAAATACGTTCATGGGTACTAAAAAGGTCGCGGAGGTATTTTATAGTACCTTCAAAATACCTTTATTTTTAACAGTGTAACTGAGAGGACTTTCACTGTTATAATACACTCGGCTTAACTTATTTTCCATAATTACACTTTCTCAAAGAAAGATTTTCTATTTAACACTTGTCAATGTACGTTTAAAGCTATCCATTCATCTTCGTCTCTTATCAATGACGTCACAATTGTAGAAGATTTAACCCTTGTCAATGTACGTTTCAAGCTATCCATTCTCGTCTCTTATTAATGACGTCACAGATACAGTTGTAGAAGATTTAACCCTTGTCAATGTACGTTTAAAGCTATCTCTCTCTTATCAATGACGTCACAGATACAGTTGTAGAAGAGAGGAGTTTCCCAATAGACGGCGCACGGTGTTTTCTCGCCAATGACGTCACAGATACAGTTGAAGAGACCGTCATACGCATGCGCAGACTCACCGCGAGTTTGCGCGCGGTTTTCAAATTTCGCGGTTTTCCCGCGAGGCGGCGCGCGGTATTTTCCCGCGAGGGGGCGCGCGGGTTTCCCCGCGAAGGGGCTTCCCCGGCGGCGAGGGGGCGTTGATTACGTCACTCATTACGTCATAGGTCATTGACCTACACTGGTGACCTTGACCTACATTCTACACCTACGGAGGTACGAAGTGGGGGGTTACACTACTGGTAACTGTTGTAACGGGTAAACTGCCATTTCGGGAAACCGCTATTTAGGGAACTGCTGATATGAGGACCGCTATAATGGAATCCGCTCATACGGGAACCGCTCATCTGAGGGCTTCCCGTTTTATCTTCTACGACTAAATAATTACGCGTAAAACTCGTTTACCGACCATTTTCGTGCGCTAAGTCGTAAAACCGAACAGAAAAGTAAAGAAAAGTTTCATCCCGTTTTTGCCACCCTCTGATTCGCTATGATAGTCCGAAAATTCGTCACTACATCCTAGTGGCCCTGATCAGGCATAAGGCCAATTAGCGACTGATACACCAAGTGAACTTTCAGCAGACAATTTCTGATAGAAGCTTGCTTTGCTATTTGTTACAGATTAATAGCTCAATTTTCTTTTGTCAAAAAAAATTGCCTTAGGCTTAACAAAAAGTGCATGGTGAGTTTTCTCAATGATTTTTATGTTATGTTATTCTAACTAGAGTGGAATATTCAAACATATAAATTATTTTTAAATATTCTGCTAAATTTTTTAAAAACTTGTAACTTCTCGGCTCGTTTTTCGGTTATGGGCATGGATAGAAAGGCTTAATGCCTAGTCATATAGGCTTCTTACGTTACTTTGACGGAGTATACACAATGTTTTTAATTCATACAATTTTAATTTTGAAATTTTTTGAAAAGTAATCCTTTGAAAGGGTTTACGGAGTATGTAAGCTTACCTTGCCAACAGTTAAATGCTTTTTTTCATTAATTAGAAAACCGATAAATATTCCAATGACATATGGGCCCAAGTGGCAGTATGGTCTAAAATAAGTATATTTCATTCCTTCTTTCATAAACCTGCAATGAAATTTATAATTTTTTTGATTTTATGATTTGTTTTTAAAAGAAAATTTACTTTTCGTCCTGTGCTTCAAAAATTATTGAGGGGTGAAGATCCAAAGCTATTGTTGTTATACCCATGATAACCATTGATGCAACAATAAGTGCAACTCCTATTACGGTCGCAGTTACTGGCTTCCTAAAAAAAATTACTACACAATTTGAATAAGAACTTCTCTAATAATTATCGCAGCTGACAGTGAAAAATATTGTTCAAAAAAATGGACTAAATTTGGAGTGATGCGTAAGACTCAATCCAAATAGGGCTTCAACTATTACTTAAAGGATGTCAAAAAGATTTAAACCATATTGGGGTTAAGGATATTTTTAGATAAAACCATTAACAGACTGTAAATTGGATTGAAAAGAAACCATGACCATTATGCTTTAAGGTAAACCCTTACACAGATGGCAATTTACTTAAAAAAAGGCAATTACAAAAATGTCCTTCCGTATGCTTAAATCAAAACTCATTTAAAATGTTTAAATTGCATATAGCAAAGGAAATACAAAATTAGTATAAAATGCATTAATGTAAAAATATTTTTGTAAGGACCACTCGTTACTAGCTTAACGTGAGCAAGTCTTTCGGTTCCAGACTACTTAAGCGTAATATTGAAAACCTACTTGAAGTATAGAATTGACAGTGCAATACCAATCACGTAAAGATGAACGTCGGCAGAAACGTACCATGTATGAACCAAACACTTAAATACGTGAAATTAATATCATGTCAAGGACTGGACTTTAGTCATTGAAACTGAATTTATAGGCAAAAATACCATAAATTTCGTACCATTTCATCGTATCCAAACCAGCTACTAAGAAAAAGGAAGTTGCTCCACCACATTTTACCACATTGCTTAATTTCTCGGCCTAATTCTTCTTCCCACAAGGGACCAGATGAGAACCATTTTGTCTGAAAAATCATGGCAACTACAAACCACATTGAAGGAGCCAAACTGTAACGCCATCAAGCATTTCTGTTATTGAAAACAGTGATCATGAATGTGATTATAGTTGGGTTGAAGTCTCACCGCAAAATTCGTTTAAAGATAAGTTTCAACGGGTTCACTTTTCCATTTAATTTACGGAGAGATAATAGCGTATAATGACCAGTTATTAAGCCTCTGAAAATTCAATTACAGAATATAGTGAGATTGAACATCCGTGTAAAAGTTTCACCAAAACTTACGAAGCCAAGAAGAAGTTTTCTACACTAATGAAAGCATTCGCTAATCCCTGAAAACTACGATGCTCCAACATTTCATCTATATTTAATATTCCACCTAAAATTCAGAAGCAAAGGTGAATTTTCTAGAGGTTTCTAATCCACACAATTTAGTAAGGTAATACTATAATGAATGACGGAAATTTTGAGTTTTTAAGTCATACGAGAGAGCTTATGATGCTAAAGTTTTGACGATGTAAATTTATAAACATATGACGGTTAGCGTTCCCTATGTTTTGCTAATTATTTTAACATTTTTTTAACAGAACTTTAAATAATTAAAAAAATGTTTAGAGCAGTATTACATTATCCCTTTGACGATTCGTTCTTGCGCTCGTACAAGCTTTTTGGAGTATCGTGAACTACGCGCGAGATTTATTCAAAATTTTTTAGAAAGTGCACTGCTAAGCCTACCCCTAGTTTCATTTTTCTTTAACAAACATGGCGTTATTGTTAAGCCATTTCTTGTCGTGCAGCTTTGTAGACCTCACCAGTTCTTGGAACTGGATTGGAAGATCATCTTGTTTACTTACTGTTCAAACTTCAAAGTCTGACTCTGGAGGTGGTGCCTGGGTCTACCCTTTAACCTACAAGTATGGCAATTTTGCTAGCGCTTTCAAAGCGGAAATATAGGTTATCTATCTCTGTGCGGATTTCTGCTTCAAGTAAAATTATTGCGGTCAAACAATGCAGAGCTCTTAATGCGCTAAACCAGAGCAGGGCACCAACTCTTTTAGAGAATTTTTAATAGAAACAATTATAGGATTTTATAGGACTCATCTAGAGTGTGGATAATTTTATTTCAGTGAGAATGTAAGACTCCTTAAAGCGTGTTACATCTGGATCTAATCAAGTACTGAAGGGCTGGCACGGACACATATTCAGATTTACTTGAAAGTAACCAATAATTAAAAAATCATTAAGCAAAAAGTGAACTAAAGTGACAGAAAATACCCAAATCAAGCTATTTGAAGGGTCATGTTGTAAGAGATAACCGATTTGCATAATTCTTGTTTATAATTAATGATATTTGTAACCTTTGTTGTGCTGTAATTGAGCTCACCCTGTGTTATTCCATAGGTCTAAGGCGAAATTCATTTATGTTATTGTGGAGCGCAGCTCAGAATGCAAATTAATTGTTATCATTTCATATAAATATCAAAATAGAATTGTTTAAGTTCAATTATTTTAAAATTGACTGTAACAAATTGATGAGCGATTTTTTGATTTGACAAAGTGAGATTTGGCTAATTCTGCGTTTAAAACGTCAGGCTGGTTACTGGTTTCTTTACTGGACACTGTCGGGTCAAATTTCTATATTTAATGGGCATCGTTGATGACCCGTTTTGCAGGTTCTGCAAGGAGGAAAAGGAAACCTTCTCCCATGTCCTCTATAGCTGCGACTACCTTGTGGCTCTGAGGTTTGAGCCTTCTGATTTGCATTCAATTGAACCTTACCGGTTCCTTTTTGTTTCGTTTCATCGATGCGACTAGACTCTCCGTGTTCTAACTAGCACCCCGAGCAAGTTAGAACACGGAGAGTCTAATCGCATCGATGAAACGGAGAATCCTTTGGTATCGGTGCATGAAGTGGCAACGCGTCACCCCCTTCAACGGTTTCAATTACAAACGAACAGCCAGTTGGGCTAGATTATTAAAAGAACTCTAAAATATTTTTACTAAATGGGAGTGCGGTAATATGGTTTTCGTTGAAATAGGGTAGCTCCGGTAAGGTTTTTCGAATACGTAAAGCAATTTATTACCACAAGAAAGTAATACTTATTCCTGCAAAGGGCAGTAGTCCATATGAGTGGCTAAGAATAACCCAAATCATTGACATAAATTTGAAACCATCAAGAAAGCGAAGACTGTCGTGCCGTGAATCATTTAGAGTTACCAGCTTCTTAAAATTTTGAGTAATTGAAAAACATTCTAAAAAGTGTTGCGTTTTTCCACCTACAATTTCAAAATGTTATTTGAGTGAAATATATATTTTCCAAGAATATAAAGCTTTCGTCTTTTAAATACCCGCATGGGCAGGTGTGGTTTTTGTATCTTAGTTTAAAATTCTCGTTTTCATCTTGCCTACCTTTGTATTAGCAGAAGTGAGATGAGACTAGAAGTGAAGGGCTCTAGCATTGATAGTAGATCCTGGCACTGGTGAACAAATTTGAGGATTTTATGCCGCTTCCCACGCGCCTACACTATTGAGAAAAAAATTGGTCGAGTTCCAAAAACATTTCCTATCCCCTTCCCCTTAACCTAAAGCGGCCGAACACGGACGCGGCTCCTTGAATCTAGTTCGGCCGTCTACCACCGCGAGCATCTCTTGTTTTGGAGGGAAAATTCAGAAACCGCTACTAGAGGGCCAACCGTTCTTGTGTTATCAAGAATATTCACTTTCGCCGAGTGAAGAATTTGGTTAGCTCAGTACTTCTGGTCTCATCTCACTTCTGGTATTAGTGAATACGAGAAATATGAGCATATGTTTCCAGAACTACCACTACGGGTAGAGATAGAACATAATGAGGTCTGATGGAAACTTACTTTTAAACCCGTTTAGTGGTCGATAGTAGAGAATTGAAGATATTACTGAGATAAAAACGATAATTGCAAATGAAATCCTGTAAATTGTCGAAGCACATGTAAGAAATCTGAAATTCTATAAAATTGAAGTAGATTGTCGTAAATATAGGTCAAAAATTTATGGAATCGTTAATTTGATCTGTAGGATATTTTCAAACTGGTCAGCCAGATAAACGCTCCAGTTTTTATTACGTGAGTGTGAAAGAACCCTGATCTGAAGCAAAGTGTGTGATGGATCGGGCTTCGGAGAAATTACTCATACGAGATGTGTGATCTGAGTAATTTGATTAACCCTTAAGTGTCGTGACGTGTAATAGAAACTATTCGAACTAAATCAGATTTTGTGCAACACTACAATTTAAGGCTTGAGAAATATAACTTTTAGGGATGCCTATTACTGGGATTGTTTCCTAAACAAGTTGTGCATATAGTTTTATAAGCACATTCCCAATACGGAAGTTGTATTGAAGAATTTTATATCCTCGAAAATTCCTTACCATATAATGATGTCTTTCGTCTGAATTTTAATTTTTGAATTATCTTTGCAGTAAGGCACTCTGACCTGCATTCCGTACTTCTCGAAAATAACTCTGAACATATTTTCTAATTCAACGGCTCTGCAAGGTGATGGAACGCAGAGTCCCCATCGAAAAGGAAATCTGTATAACATGTAAAGTCGCTTTCCGAGAAATTCCAAAATCTGGCGACGAAATGAAAAAGATTTTGAGACGAAACCTTTTTATTGTTATTTTAATACATACGGATAAATTATGACTTAATGATGATATGTTAAGGATAACCGATTGACTATGAATTCGGTGCATTGATTCCCTTGGCTTCGGTAATGGAGGGTGTACATAAACAGGACAATAGTGACCCTTAACATGAGAGTCAATACGAAGACAAGAATCATAGTCTCCATTAAATCCAAGTATTCCTCTTAGAGATCCAGAAGTCGGTTTACCAATCGAATCAATCACTATAGGATATAAATTGCGTTTTATACTCTGTGGACCTCATATAAAGTTATATGTTTATTTCAAGAATGAAATGTTAATTTTTACGATAACTTAAGTCAAAAGAAGGATATTTTTGACTCTTATTTAACAAGCGTTTCATCATTGATTCGAAACTTTTAAGAAGATGCATTTTCATAAAAGCTAAAAACGTGACAATTACCGCTAGAGCGTGATATCGCATAGCTTTGACATTTACAAAGCTGGTTGATGCGGTTCAATAATGGCGGAAAACAAGAAACTTAAGCCATATTTTCCTAGCGGGTCGCCGAAGCTAGTTTCATTACCCTCGCTAGAGAAGCAAGATGCGTTCTCGAAACTTAGTTTTAGCAGAAGCTGGTTTTAGCTAGCGATTTTTCATTGAATAGAAATTTGCATCTTGAAGCTTCGCGTCATCAACCATAAATACTGAATTCAAAATAGTACTAAAAACGGCAACGGACTAAATATGCAAAGTTTAAAAAAGCCTTTCTAATAGTCATAACAGTATTTCGACGAGATAAGTACATTTTGTGATCTTTTGACTTATTTTACAAAAAAGCGATGCAAACATTTTTGTATTTCTTATTGTAATTTAACTATATGTCGTGATTTTTATTCAAATACTTTGTTTGGTTTTAGTTTTCTTTAAAAAAACGTTTTTCAGATTTCATATTTCTACACTAAAAAACCCGATTATTTTTCTCACAGTAGACTAACGTAAACATTTATTCTAGTGTAGACCAGTGTGTCATATAGACCAAGGAGGGAAACGTGAAGCTCCGCCCATTGACATATGCGGAAACCACGGAAAGGCTAAATGCACCAAATGAGCAAGACCTCTTAAAGATATTAAGAGACAAGAAGTTAGACTGTACATTTCCCAACGTCGAAATAGCCTTTAGATCTTTGCTTACCTTGTTCAATCTGTTCTGGAGAGAGGTCTTTTTCGACTCTTAAAAGAGTTAAAAACTACCTACGCTCGACAATTTCTCAGAAAAGACTCAATTCCTTGGTATATTAGCTATCGAGACCGATTTATTAAACCAAATTAGTTCGGAGGAGACGATAAATAGATTTTCCGAGTCTAGATCTAGAAAAGCCTATTCAAAGTCATAGGGATACTTTTCACTTTTACTAAATTACAATATTTCTATTTAAAATAAAATTGATAAAATTTCTAGCTGGTTTTTTATAAATTATGGGGCTAAGAGCCACTGCCCCAGGGCGAAAATCTTCTTAATCCGGCTCTGAGCCTATATTCAGACACCAGGAGAGACCTCAAGTCCATGTAAATAATAACATTACGGGTAGGGTGGGTGTAGAAAGGGCCTACAGAACCTATAGAATTTCCAACACATAACAACCTAACTGTACACAATACCCTAAAGATATACCAAAATAATACCACTAGCGCTACGGGACTCTGAATGTCTTCACTATCTATAAGTCACATGACGTCATACCAATACATGAAAAAATCCTCAATAAATTCAAATTTCGCGCCTTCATCAGGAATCGTAAAAATCGACAAGATCTCCCGCCACCACCAGTGGACGCGACAATGGTCGTACACCCCACCCCCTTGAAATACCCCCTTCAACACGACACAAAAATGTGTATATATATATGTATATAAATGTGCATATATATATGTATATATGTATATAAATGTGTATATATATATGTATATAAATGTGCATATATATATATGTATATATGTATATAAATGTGTATATATATATGTATATATGTATATATGTATATATATGTGTATATATGTGTATATATGTGTATATATATATGTATATATGTGTATATATATATGTATATATATCGTGTTAATTTGGGCATGCGTCGATTGTAATTATTACATTGAATCTAGGCGTTTTTCCTAATTAGCAAGGAAACATAAGCCATTCTAAATCAGAATTGTAACGCGTTTAACTAACTTCACACTAATCACGACACTGACGGCGGTCTGACAGCCATTACCATCAACCGGAACTTCCGTGGGTTAGCGTAACTCTAGATCCGGGTTTATGGGCAAACTAAACTTGTAAAACTGAACTATAGGTGGCAAGATTGGGTGCCTTGGAAAAAAACGCTGTTTACAAAAGCATAACCTACGTCCAGTACTTATAGGGAACTGTAATATGATTCACTTATGGTAAAATACAGACAGTATTTTTACTATTGTGAGAGAAAAAATCAATCGAAGATAAACGAAAATCCAAAGGCAAGTACATTATTTAGTCTTTTATAATATCACCCGTACAAAAATTTTAAGCTGTAATTGATCTGCATACGCGCTTTTTTATCGCTACCACGCTGTAATAGGTATACATTAAGGCTACATTTTCTGCAGCTCGAAAAACGCGAAAATTTAACAGAAATTCCAGAACTGCAAATTGTCTGCCTTCTCTACATTTTCTGTTTATTATCTGTTAATTGTCTGTACTGGCAGAAATATGCAGCGCGATTCTGCAAACGCGATGCATAAGTAGAAATAACAGCTGCTAGTTTAAAACTGTAATTTGACCACAGTTATAGACATGGTACAGATCTGCAAAAGTGATGGAAATGTAGAAATCCAGCTGATAATTTAAAACTGCAATATGACTATATTTATTGACATATTACAGGTTTGCAAAAGTGATGAAAAAGTAGAAATACCAGCTGCTAGTTTAAAACTGCAACTTGACCACATTTATAGACATGTTACAGGCCTGCAAATGTGATGGAAAAGTAGAAATCCAGATGCCAATTTAAAACTGTAATTTGACCTTATTTATAGACATGTTACAGGTCTGCAAAACTTATGGAAAAGTAGATATTCAGCTGCCAATTCAAAACTGCAATTTGACCACATTTATAGACATGTAACAGGTCTACAAAAGTGATGGAAAAGCAGAAATCCAGCTGCCAATTTAAAACTGTAATTTGACCTTTTTTATGGACATGTTACAGGTGTGCAAAAGTGATAGAAAAGTAGAAATACCAGATGCTAGTTTAAAACTGTAATTTGACTACATGTATAGACATGTTACAAGTCTGAAAAAGTGATGGAAAAGTAGAAATCCAGCTGCCAATTTAAAACTGTAATTTGACCATATTTATAGACATGTTAAAAGTCTGAAAAGGTGACGGAAAAGTAGAAATCCAGCTGCCTATTTAAAACTGAAACTATTCCATATTTATAGACATATTGCAGTTATTCAAAAGTAGAATTTCCTACTTTTGAATACCTGCAATATCTCTCTAAATTACAGTTTTAAATTGGCAGCTGAATTTACTTTTCCATCACTTTTGCAGACCTGTAACATGTCTATAAAAATGGTCAATTTAGGTCAAATTAGAGTTTTAAATTGGCAGCTGTATTTCTACTGTTCCATCACTTTTGCAGACCTGTAACATGTCTTTAAATGTAGTCAAATTGCAGTTTTAAATAAGCAGCTAGATTTCTACTTTTCAATCACTCTTTCAGACCTGTAACATGTATATAGAATGGTCAAATTACAGTTCCAAATTGGCAGCTGCATTTCTACTTTTCCATCACTTTTGCAGATCTGTAACATGTCTATAAATGTGGTAGAATTGCAGTTTTAAATTAGCAGCTGGATTTCTACTTTTCTATCACTTTTGCAGACCTGTAACATGTCTATAAAAATGGTCAAATTACAGTTCTAAATTAGCAGTTGCATTTCTACTTTTCCATCACTTTTGCAGACCTGTAACATGTCTATAAATGTGGTCAAATTGCAGTTTTAAATTAGCAGCTGGATTTCTACTTTTCTATCACTTTTGCAGACCTGTAACATGTCTATTAAAACGGTCAAATTACAGTTCTAAATTAGCAGTTGCATTTCTACTTTTCCATCACTTTTTCAGACCTGTAACATGTCTATAAATGTGGTCAAATTGCAGTTTTAAATTAGCAGTTGGATTTCTACTTTTCTATCACTTTTGCAGACCTGTAACATGTCTATTAAAACGGTCAAATTACAGTTCTAAATTAGCAGTTGCATTTCTACTTTTCCATCACTTTTGCAGACCTGTAACATGTCTATAAATGTGGTCAAATTGCAGTTTTAAATTAGCAGCTGGATTTCTACTTTTGCATAGCGTTTGCAGAATTGCGCTACAAATTTCTGCCAGGCTAGACAGTTAACAGTTAACAAACAGAAAATGTAGAAACGGCAGTCAATTTGCAGTTCTAGAATTGCTGTGAAATTTTCCCGGTTTTTGAGCTGCAGAAATGTTGCCTTAATGGTTACAGCGTGGTAGCGATAAAATAGCGCGTATGCAGATGAATTACAGCTTAAAATTTTTGTAGGGGAAGTCAACTTCGAGCGCTCCCTAAATCTGCTTCTGTTAGGCATTAATATTACTGCTTTTATTTTCCTAAACTTTGAATTAAAAATTGGTTAGGCCTAAAAAGGCATCTTAAAAAAGCTTTACTCATTTATCTCATAAGATCTTTTGATCTAATACTGTCACGTCTCGAAACCACCATAAAAGATAGAAAATTGAAACATTTTTTGGTCATAAAAGGGCCAGTATTGTATATACAGTTATCATAAGTTTATCAGATATGTTTCAATAAGTATGACACTGCCTATACTTCGTAATGCTAGAGCCTTACTGAGAGCTAGTTCTAGAATGACGCGAGAATTGAATACACTCGGTTTTGCAGTCCAACTTCACCGATTAAGACAAGATCTACTATCACCATGGCGCTCGAAATGTGAAGGAAATTGCGAACCAAAGTACTTTAGCGCTATCATATAAGTTTACAGCAGTTTTCCTGGATGCGGATAGACGTAAAACAAGCCAGTCGGGACCCTTCCCTTCAGTTGTAATCGGTTTTTAGCTACAAGTTTGAAAGACTTTTTCGATTATGTTCTGTGAGTGTGTATGTTGTGGATGTTAGATAGACGAAAAGACCTTTTTAGCTAGATGTGGTAAGAACTTAATGTACATGTACCTAAACAGTTGGACCATCTCAGATATTACTTTAGCAAGTCAGAAAAGCGTGTATTCAGATGAATTACAGCTTAATATTTTTGTAAGGGATGAGTACAAGTTGGGAATCCAAAATAAACCTCTCCATGTCGAGACGCAATTTAGTGGCTATTTTTAAATATTTAAAAAAATATAATTGATATTTATTAATTTAATCGTCATTAATTTACCTTAATTCTAGTTAAATCGTTTTAAGGAACTTTATTCCGAAAATAATTTTAAACATAGCTATTGTTGACGTTTAAACTCAAGCGTAAGCCTCTTCAAATTTTTTGGAAATTTAGGGTATATAAGGGGTATATAACCATTGAACAGAATTCCATTGGAACGAACTTCCATTGGACCGAAATAAAAAATAAGTTGTTCTAATTGATCGAAGCTAGTCGGCTGTTCCCAATGGACCTAATTCCCATTGAGCAGACTTCCCATTCCTGTTGGATAGAAGTCTCGTTGGAGCGAATTTCCCATTGGCGCGATTTCGCATTTTATCGTATTCCCATTGAGCAGACTTCCCATTCCTGTTGGACAGAAGTCTCGTTGGAGCGAATTTCCCATTGGTGCGATTTCGCATTTTATAATGCTATATTTATTAAGGTCGTTGAAAAATAAACATGGGCCTTTTCCAAAATATTCTTATTTTCTAGGTTGGCCTAGGGTTAGGTTAGGTTTGGTTAGGTTTGGTTTGGTTAGGTTTGGTTACTTTAGGTTAGGTTAGGTTAGGTTAGGTTAGGTTAGGTTTGGTTTGGTTAGGTTAGGTTAGGTTTGCTTAGGTTAGGTTAGGTTAGGTTTGCTTAGGTTTGTTTAGGTTAGGTTAGGTTACGTTACGTTAGGTTAGGTTACGTTAGGTTAGGTTAGGTTAGGTTTGGTTAGGTTAGGTTAGGTTTGGTTATGTTTGGTTAGGTTTGGTTAGGTTAGGTTAGGTTAGGTTAGGTTAGGTTAGGTTAGGTTATGTTTTGTTAGGTTTGGTTTGGTTAGGTTTGGTTTGGTTTGGTTAGGTTTGGTTAGGTTTGGTTTGGTTAGGTTCGGTGTGTGGAATCGGATATAGACGAATTCATTTATTCCATAAATAAGCCGGAATTGTCGTTAACAGCAGCTTCAAGCTTGGGCCAAAAAGCGACGCCAGTCATCGTTCTTTACCTCTAGCGTTGGCTCTTGGCAGAACGAGAATGGCTGCTTGCCCCATGTACGGTTGGATTCTCTTCTTGTACTTAATGAATTCATTCACATGACCATTCTGTCGAATGGGATTTCTGTCGAATGGGACTTTCGACCGAATGGGATTTCTGTCGAATGGGATTTCTGTCGAATGGGATTTCCGACCGAATGGGATTTCCGACCGAATGGGATTTCTGTCGAATGGGATTTCCGACCGAATGGGATTTCTGTCGAATGGGATTTCTGTCGAATGGGAGTTCTGTCGAATGGGATTTTCGGCCGAATGGGATTTCTGTCGAATGGGATTTTCGGCCGAATGGGATTTCTGTCGAATGAAATTCTGCCCAACGGATTCTATCCAATGGGGTATAAGCATATAAGGCGACTGATTACCAATAATTGATAGGAAAACACGCAATGACCCTGCAAAGCATCTGAAACGAGCCTGCAATGATCCTGCAAAGAATCTGAAATGCACCTGCAATTATCCTACAAAGTATCTGAAATGCACCTGCAATGATCCTGCGAAGTATCTGAAATGCACCTGCAATGATCCTGCGAAGTATCTGAAACGCATCTGCAATTATTCCACAAAGTATCTAAATTACACCTGCAATGATCCTACAATGAATCTGAAACGCGGCTGCAATGACCCTGCAAAGTATCTGAAACGCACCTGCAATTATCCTACAGAGTATCTGAAATGCTCCTGCAATGATCCTGCGAAGTATCTGAAACGCGGCTGCAATGATCCTACAAAGTATCTGAAACGCACCTGCAATTATCCTACAGAGTATCTGAAATGTATCTGAAATGCACCTGCAATGATCCTGCGAAGTATCTGAAACAAGGCTGCAATGATTCTACAAAGTATCTGAAACGCACCTGCAATTATCCTACAAAGATCCGAAATACGCCTGCAATGATCATAAAAAGTATCTGAAACGCGCCTGCAATGATCCTGAAAAGTATATGAAAAGCGCCTGCAATTTTCCTACAAAGTATATGAAAAGCGCCCGCAATTTTCCTACAAAGTATATGAAAAGCGCCTGCAATTATCCTACAAAGTATATGAAATGCTCCTGCAATTATCCTAAAAATATCTGAAAAGTACCTGCAATTATCCTACAAAGTATCTGAAACGCGCCTGTAATTATCCTACAAAGTATCTGAAATGCGGCTGCAATGGTCCTAAAAATTATCTGAAAAGCACCTGCAATGATCCTACAAAGCATCTGAAACGCGCCTATAATGATCCTGAAAAGTATCTGAAACTCGACTGCAATTTGCCTACAAAGTATATGAAAAGCGCCTGCAATTATCCTAAAAATTATCTGAAACGCGCCTGCAATGATCCTGAAAAGTACCTGACACACGCCTTCAATTTTCCTACAAAGTATATGAAACACGCCTGCAATTTTCCTACAAAGTATATGAAACGCACCTTCAATTATCCTAAAAAGTATCTGAAACGCGTGCAATTATAATAAATATTATCTGAAAAGCACCTGCCATTATACTAAAAAGTATCTGAAACGCGCCTGCAATTTTCCTACACAGTATATGAAACGCGCCTGCAATTATCCTAAAAAGTATCTGAAATGCGCCTGCAATTATCCTACAAAGAATATGAAACGCACCTACAATGATCCTGCAAAGTATCTGAAACGCACCTGCAATTATCATACAAAGAATCGGAAATGCACCTGCAAATATCCTACAAAGTATCTGAAACGCGCCAGAAATGATCCTGAAAAGTATCTGAAACGCGCCTGCAATGATTCTAAAAATTATCTGAAAAGCACCTGCAATTTTCCTGCAAAGTATATGAAACGCTCCTGAAAAGTATCTGAAATGCGCCTGCAATTATCCTAAAAATTATCTGAAAAGCACCTGCAATTATCCTACAAAGTATATGAAAAGAGCCTGCAATTATCCTAAAAAGTATCTGAAACGCGTCTGCAATTATTCTAACAAGTATCTGAAAAGCACCTGCAATTATCGTACAAATTAAAGTATCTGAAACGCGCCTGTAATGGTCCTTAAAAGTATCTGAAACGCGGCTGCAATGATCCTGCAAAGTACTTGAAACGCGGCTGCAATTATCCTAAAAAGTATCTGAAACGCGGCTGCAATGACCCTGCAAAGTATCTGAAACGCGCCTGCAATGATCCTACAAAGTATCTGAAACGCGCCTGCAATTATCCTACAAAATATCTGAAACGCATCTGCAATTATCCTACAAAGAATATGAAACGCACCTACAATGATCCTGCAAAAGTATCTGAAACACACCTGCAATTATCCGACAAAGAATCGGAAATGCACCTGCAATTATCCTACAAAGTATCTGAAACGCGCCTGCAATGATCCAATAAAGTATCATAAACGCGCCTGCAATGATCCAAATAAGTATCTGAAACGCGCCTGCAATTTTCCTACAAAGTATACGAAACGCGCCTGCAATGATCCTGAAAAGTATATGAAACGCGCCTATAATGGTCCTGAAAATTATATGAAGCGCTCCTGCAATTATCGTACAAAGTATCTGAAATGCGCCTGCAATTATCCTAAAAATTATCTGAAAAGCACCTGCAATTATCCTACAAAGTATATGAAAAGAGCCTGCAATTATCCTAAAAAGTATCTGAAACGCGTCTGCAATTATTCTAACAAGTATCTGAAAAGCACCTGCTATTATCGTACAAATTAAAGTATCTGAAACGCGGCTGCAATGATCCTGCAAAGTACTTGAAACGCGGCTGCAATTATCCTACAAAGTATCTGAAACGCGGCTGCAATGACCCTGCAAAGTATCTGAAACGCGCCTGCAATTATCCTACAAAGTATCTGAAACGCATCTGCAATTATCCTACAAAGAATATGAAACGCACCTACAATGATCCTGCAAAAGTATCTGAAACACACCTGCAATTATCCGACAAAGAACCGGAAATGCACCTGCAATTATCCTACAAAGTATCTGAAACGCGCCTGCAATGATCCAATAAAGTATCATAAACGCGCCTGCAATGATCCAAATAAGTATCTGAAACGCGCCTGCAATTTTCCTACAAAGTATATGAAACGCGCCTGCAATGATCCTGAAAAGTATATGAAACGCGCCTATAATGGTCCTGAAAATTATATGAAGCGCTCCTGCAATTATCGTACAAAGTATCTGAAACGCGCCTGCAATGATCCTGAAAAGTATCTGAAACGCGCCTGAGATGGTCCTGAAAAGTATATGAAACGCGTCTGCAATTATCCTAAAAAGTATCCGAAACATGCCTGCCATTATCCCACAAAACTTAGCAATTTCTGACTGTAACATGCATACAATATATCTGGAAGGTACAGTACCTGTAATGAGCCTACAAACATCCTGATTTCTTACGGTAGTTACTATTTCCCCTCTGTTTTCTAGCTGTAAGGTAGCTATTTTATGACTCTAGAGTAACTAAATTTTGTATACTGCTGTACTGAGTTTTCCAACGGAAGATATTTTTTCTGCAAAACGTCTAAAATGTTCTGCATTGCTCTCTGGAATGCATCTTAATTTTGTCTGAAGTTGAACCTTTTTCAGGTTTATTCCAGTATTTTTCCAGAATATTCCAGTTTATTTGCAATATATTGCAGATCCTAAAAAATCTAATTAACAGCAAAATGCAGCCGTAAATTTTTGTACGGGCAGCGACTCTACATTTGTTGTTTCCAAGTAAGTTATTGATGAAAATAAGGGTAAACCCTAGAAAGTATTATACAACTTTTGCCTTGAATAGTGAACAAACCATTAAATTAAAATACCATATTTTCGTAAGTAGTTCCTACCTTTGAAGGTATTAAGATGATTAACCGCAACCCTCAAGTAACCCTAAATCACAAGTTCTTTTAAAATCGCCCATGATTACACGTAACCCAGACGCAACCGTTAACCCCAATCTCTTTTAAAATCACGAAAGAAAATGACCAATTAAAAGTGAAAATGAAAATCACCAAAATGAACGAAAATTATTAAAAGTAAATAGTCGCTCTACGCGCCATCTTTGACAGTGCTGAATTGATCATCGGTATCCCAGAGGCATGCCTTCCCCATCGCTTTTAGTTTCTTATATGTTTTAGAGTGAATTTCCTCGACGTGCTACGTTTAACGGTATTAATATGATTAGCTCTAAGTAATCCTTTATTGCAATCAGTTTTGAAATGGCCAATGAGTTTTTAATGAGTTTCCCCTCGATGATTACCCGTACCCCAGACGCCTCAAAAATGTCTTCTTTAAGAGGAATTTTAGAGTACCTTTACAAAAAGGTATTTTGTAGTACCTAGGGATGCATAGCAAAATACCTTGGTAGGTACTAGACAGTTTGCTTTGTTTACAGTGTAACGATACGCCGCGTTTACGAGAACCGCTGTAATGGGTAGACTGCGTTTTTCGAAAACCGCTTTGTAGGGAACCGCGATTAAGGAAACCACTTTTATGGGGTCCGCTCATACGGGGACTTCCCATATTTACTATCAAAAAAAAGCGCGTATTTCTCATTAATATGATTATTCTGATCATTAAGTCATGAATTATACACGAGATATCATTGAAAATTAATAATTAAACATTTTTTAAAAAGGAAACAGAGATGGATAGTAACAATTAAATCTTTCAATTCATTGAATCCAATCGCAGGTAGATCCCACTTTTTTACAGGTCTGACGAAGTTTAATAATAATAAAAACCGAACTATTTAAGTTCAGCTAGCTAATTGGACCAAGTCATCTTTGATTAAAGGGAATGCGAATTTACAATTTCATATCATATTACACCACGAAAGTGGTATTATGTTACTCTTTCGAGTCTCTACTTTCAAAATATCAAGTTTTTAATATAATTGAACCAAAGTTTCTATTTTTAAAATCCATTGAAAAATCACGAAAACTCAGTTTCGATATATAAATAATTTTGTCTTGTCGAGCTTGTTCGCCCGTTTGATGACATCAGTATGACGTGAGGAAAAAAACGCGGGAATCCTATACGCGTCTCGAGCTTCTCGCCAGTCTAAACTCTGGATCTGATAGCAGAGAGATAGGCACTATCTCCCGTGAAAAATATTTCTATGAAGTCAGCCTACGGGAAACGTTTTAGCATATCATAAAAAGTGGATTTCAAATCATTTTATATGAATCATTTTCAAATGCATTTTGCCAAATAACCAGAAATCGGAGAATTAAAAGCTTGATATATTTGAATTCACAGAAATTAATTCTATCTTTTGATATATAAATCAGAGGTTTTTCAAACGAAGCTTCTTATTCGCTTTAAAATTGGCATTTTGGAAGTACACAATCTAACATTTTGCCACCGTTATGAAACAATTTACCTATGGCTGATGCTAAATCGGCCATGTTCTTAGTACGGCTCTACTTGAAAGCTCAATGATGGGTAAACATTTTTTCCCTTAAATGTAGAGATTCAAATTGAAATAAAGCATTAACGAATTTTATTAACTTACTTTGAAAGGCCCAAAGATCCATGTTTTTAAGTGCTGTAAGTAATTTGAAAAGTGATTCTGAACACATATTGCTAATTTTAGCGTCAGAAACCACCTTCAACATGAAAGGCATTGCACCACTAAGAGTTTTGTCTAATAGCGCTGATGAATCGTTCAGTAAAATTTTCCATTTCTCTATAACTAATTGATCTTCTGATAATTTCACAAGCTTACACTGATTGAATTTATTTAATAAAACACATATACCTAAAAATACAGAAAGTAGCGACTTCATTTTAACTTAAAAAAGTGAACTCTTATAATTTAAGAACTGAATGGCTTCAAAAATAGTGTTTGTAACCCAACCACTGAGTAGCAAATAATAAAATATTACGTTTATGCGCGGAAAAGACAACAATTGTAATAACAGTTTTTCAAGCCATAATTGTAAGTTTAAAATTCTACTGAATAGTTTTTTCTTCTATTGTTTTATGGTTTTATTACTATGTTTCGTCAATATAAGGATAAAGTGCGAAAAAGTCATCTAATATCTAGTTTCCCAAATCGCTTATAAATGGCCGGATAATAAGAGGTAACTTAATGGTGCTATTTTCCGGTTTTTTCCCAGCCATGTAATTCAATTCACAGTCAAGCGGTGGTTCGAAGAAAGAATCTAAACTCAAGGATACGAAGGTTTTAATAATTTGTCCTGACCTTGAAAATATTGAACTATATTTGCTCTGCTTCCGTTTCAATTACAACAAGAGCTTCGAAAAGCGAAATTTCATATAAATAATCTTTGCCTTCAATCACAAAAAATGCAAAATCTAATTTTGTTACACAAATTCCATGGTGCAGTTTGACACTTTATAATTTAAAATTACAGTTTAGAACCAATAATGATACCAAAGTTTATGGTATTCCAGACATTAGAATTTAACGCTTTAGATTTAAGTTTACCATTAAATGAAGTTTACATTTAGTTGCATAGCCCAAATAAAAATTAAAGTATGATGAGTATGTTCATAATCAAAAAGACAAGGAATGTATATTTTAATTAGAAATTCAGATTGAAACCCGAATACGTTTTGGGTGATATTTAGCTACACGTGTTTCGGTGATAGCAACTTGGAAATTTCTTTTCTATCTTGTTTACACGATTAGTCCTTTGATAAAAATCAAAGGAACTGGACTTGGCATGAGAATTCATAGCTGAAAGGTGCTTAGGATTTTCAGCATAGTGTAACGATAAGATATACCAGATGTCGCTAGTGATACCCCTCAGCGATATATGTAGGCTACTCTCTAGCGAGACGCAGAGAGAGCCGGGACAGTGACGAAATAAAACGTAGTTATTCATGTTTACATCCGTAGTACGTAGTTTCTAAACAACGTTAACTAATAGTACGTTAAACTAATTATAACGACACAGTAACACAGTTTAGTAAACAAGAAAACATTACATGGTGCCAGAATTTTCGACATCACGTTTTTTTTTCGCGGAGAACGAGAGTAGTAAGCCTCGGTCAAGGTGCGTAATAGCAAAACCAAACTAAAACTAAAAAACAATATGGCGGAACACGTGAAGTCACCCCCGGAACTTCGCTTGCGGTCTGGAAATGCGCAACACGCATGGAAAGTTTTCCTGCAACGTTTTGAACTGTACGAAATGGCAACAGAACCAGGAGCAGCAAGATCAGATAAGCAAAAACTTTCTCTGTTTTTAACTATCGCGGGTCAGGAAGCTATCGATGTGTATAACACTTTCACATTCGCTGCACCAACGGATAGAACTTATGACAATGTTGTCGCGCTGTTTAAAGCTTATTGCACGCCAAAAGGCAATGAAGCCCATGATCGCTACGTCTTTCGATGTCGTTTACAAATGGAACACGAGTCGATAGAACAATATGTCGCTGCATTACGGCTATTAGCACAGTCATGCAATTATCAAGCACAAGAGGACTCAATCATACGAGATCAAATTCTTGCGGGCATAAGAGATGTCAGGGTGCGTAAACAGTTATTGGCAGAGACCGATTTAACGTTTAAGAAAGCCATGGCGATATGCCAAGCAGCGGAAACACTTCAGAAGCAAATGAAATCCTTCGAGGAACAAGAATCATCATCGGCAGACAACCAGCAAATTGATTTTGTTCACAAAACTACGGCAAAGAAACAAGGGAAAAGAAGCCAATTTGACACTAGGAAGGTCCCGAATCAAGGGAAAAATACCACAGCGTGTCCCCCTGCCAAACCACAGGGTAAGGGCTTCATAAAGAATTGCTTTCGTTGTTTGGGAAGTCACGAGCGACGCAAGTGTCCGGCGTATAACCAGGAATGCCTACTTTCCCACGGGAGGAATCATTTTGCTAAAGCCTGCAAAAGCAAAAGTACAGGAAAGATACATGACGTAAGGGAAGATGAAGAAAACGATGAAGAAAACGACTTTATTATCGGTACGGCTGTCGAAGAACAAGAGACCGCTACCAAGATTTCAAGGTCACGAGACTGGATGGAGGAAATGTCACTGCAAAATCTCCAGGTCACATTCAAAATCGATACGGGTGCGCAAACGAACTTACTGCCAGTCAACCTGTTCAATCAACTGAAGGCAAATTTAACTGCGTATGGAGGATCCCAAATCAACTCGTTAGGATCGTTTGAGGCAAATGTCAAGTACAAAAACTTTACCATCAAAACGAGTTTTGTCTTAGTCGACACACTCTTAGTACCACTCTTAGGGCTAAGCACTTCGGAAGAGTTGGGTTTGGTGAATCGAGTCAGTACTGCAGCGGTTACGTTAGAAGACGAACAGGAAGATTTCAGAAAGACAATACTAAAGGAATTCCCTAAGGTCTTTTCAGGAATTGGTTGTTTAGCCACGTCATGCAACATAAAACTAGAAGCCAACGCTGTACCAGTAGTGGTACCACCACGAAGAGTACCGTTTGCTCTGAAGGAAGGCCTTAAACAGGAGCTACAGCGTTTGGAAAACCTGGGCATTATCAGGAAAGTAGATGAACCTACCAGTTGGGTTAGTCCCCTAGTCATAGTTGAAAAGAAAGTAAAAACAACAGACAATGGTCAGGAAACGAGGCAAGACCCTAAACTTAGACTGTGTCTTGACCCACAAGTACTGAATCAAAACATCAGTCGAGAACATTATCAAATCCCGACAAAGGAGGAAATTCAAGCCGAATTGGCAGGTGCTGGCTATTTTTCGAAGCTCGATGCGGCATCGGGATTTTACCAAATTCCGTTGGACGACGACAGCCAGTTGTTAACAACATTTAACACGCCTTACGGTCGATACTGTTTCCGACGGTTACCATTTGGAATATCGTCCGCTCCGGAAATATTTTACAAAATATTTAGTCAAATTTTTGATAGTGTCGAGAGAGCTCGCCCAATTCATGACGATGTTTTGGTCTGGGGTTTAACATTGGAGGATCATGACAAGCAATTACGTGCAGCGCTCAAGCGGCTGGAACAAGCAAATGCAACCTTAAATCCGGCTAAATGCGTTTTCCGTGCTACGGAATTACGATATATGGGTGAGATTATCTCAAAGGAAGGAATGAGGCCAGACCCCAGCAAAGTAGCGGCTGTGATGCACATGCCGACACCACAAACAAAGGCTGAAGTTCAAAGAGCTTTAGGTCTCGTCAACTTCGTGGGAAAGTATATCCCAAACCTCTCATCAAACACAAGGTATCTACGCACGCTGCTCAAGGACGACACTGATCCACAGAAGCTGCCTCAGCACGACAAGGAATGGCAGTATATCAAGGATACACTAACAACTAGTCCCGTTTTGACCTTCTACGACCCAAGTCTCCCTACGAAACTGTCTACGGATGCATCGAACAGTGGCCAGTGATCTGTACTACTGCAGCAAAACAAGGAGGGACATTGGAAACCGGTTGCATACGCTTCTCGAGCCCTCACAGATGCCGAGACGCGTTATGCGCAGATTGAGAAAGAGTGCCTTGGTCTTGTTTATGCCTGTCAAAAATTTCACACATACGTGTACGGCAAAACCTTTGTTTTAGAAACAGATCATAAACCACTGATAACAATGGGTAAACGAGTTTTGGCGGAAGTCCCACCTCGACTCCAACGACTGTTTCTCAAGTTAGCCAGGTACCAATATACCATGGTGTACAAGCCGGGAAAGGACTTGGTAGTGGCCGACTCATTATCTAGAGCCAGTTTACCTCTCTCGAAGGAGGAACATGAGCTATGCAAGGAAACAAGTGAAGAGTTGCAAGTACATATCAACTCAATCGTGCGATCACTGCCAGTCAGTGAGAATATGCTTCAGGAAATACAAGAAGCAACCCGACTTGATCCAGTTTTGCATAAGGTCAAGGAATAAATTCGCAACGGATGGGTAGATACGGACAGACTAACGTCAACGTACGCTCCAATGAGATCCGAACTAACAGAAGCCAATGGCATAGTGCTGAAAGGTACAAGAATTGTCATACCCAAATCGCTACGAGGGCGAATTCTGGACCTCATACATGATGGACACATGGGGATCGAAAAATGCAGACGTCGCGCACGACAGGCGCTGTATTGGCCTAATTTAAACAGGGATATTGACAATGCTTGCAAGAGCTGCCCCACTTGCAACAAGTTTCAATATACACAGGCGCAAGAGCCGTTACTAATGCGCCCCACCCCAGCCAATCCATGGGAACGGGTGGGAACAGATATATTCCATTGTAACAATAAGGATTATCTTGTGGTCATCGATGCCTACTCCAACTACTTGGAGGTAGAAGAACTTAAATCCCTGAGTGCTCCTGCTGTGATCAAGACCATGAAGAAGATTTTTGGAAGACACGGCATTCCATTGGAGGTATTGTCCGACAACGTTCCCTACGGGTCTTCAGAGTTCGCAGAGTTTTCAAGAACGTATGGTTTCAGACATACCACGTCGAGTCCTAAGTACCCCCAGTCCAACGGCACAACGAAGCGAAGCGATTGTTAAAAAAGTCCCTGGATTCCGGTCAAGACTACGACCTGGCTCTGTTAAGTTTTCGAACAACCCCCCAGGAACATGGATACTCGCCTGCCGAGTTGTTGATGGGTCGATCGTTGCGAACGCGGCTACCTGAGTACAAACCTCACGCTACAGGAATCGAGATACGGAAACAGACTCAAGCCATAAAAGGCAAAGAACACTCTAAGCTGAAGAAAGGGATGGCGGTTCGCATTCGCAATCAGCAGGGCGTTTGGAATAGGGCTGCGGTAGTAGTCAAGGAAACCGCGCCAAGGTCCTATATCGTCGAAATGGAAGACGGTACTACGCTTCGTCGAAACAGAAGGCAGTTACGGCACGTTATCGAGCAACCATCTCCGAAACGGGTTAGCCACACACCACTGAGACCACAGATGATAGCAACCCCGAAGTCGCCAGTCAGAGTTGCACCTACACCAGTTCAAGCAACTCCTACAAGATCTCAAGAAGTTCAAAATCCGACACGGTTAGTTCCGGATGCTACACCCCAAGCTAACGTAACGCTACAATCATCGCCACTTGAAGACGCACAAATTGGAAGAACGAACGGCGACACTTCACGGACACATGACACCCTAACGCCAGGGTCAAAGAGTATTAGACGGTCTACCAGACAAGTCAGACCACCGAAAAGACTGAACCTTTAACTTTCAATTCAATTTAACTGTCTAGCCACTGGAGTAACAATATAGTACAAAAGTATTAAAACTAAAGATAAATAATTTAACGTGTTCTAAAACAAAATTTAATAATATATCAAAGGTTGTGTAACTTAAATCTAAACTGACATTTGATAAATGTAAAACAAATATCCTAGGTTAAATGATTATCTGAGGGGAAAGATGTAACGATAAGATATACCAGATGTCGCTAGTGATACCCCTCAGCGATATATGTAGGCTACTCTCTAGCGAGACGCAGAGAGAGCCGGGACAGTGACGAAATAAAACGTAGTTATTCATGTTTACATCCGTAGTACGTAGTTTCTAAACAACGTTAACTAATAGTACGTTAAACTAATTATAACGACACAGTAACACAGTTTAGTAAACAAGAAAACATTACACATAGAGGTCACCTAGTTTGAGATATGGAGATGTCACAGGTGTAACTAAATCAACTACTTCGTGAAGAGCTGTCATTTTATCGAAAAACAAGATAGCGGAAGGGCTGGGCTCATAATAGTAGCCCTATCGTATCGTAAATAACAGGCGTATATAAAACTTGAGCTACCTTTAATAGTTCTAAAATTATTGAGTATAAATCGTAATTTGAGTGATTAGACCCTCGATTTCCTACCGTTTTAAGCGCCGAAAAGAAATTAACATAACGAGAACCATTCTTTAACGTATAATTGGTGCAAAGTGCCGGGATGTATATTTTAAATAATAAGAAACCAGAATATCAGGTGGCTTGAAAGAGTAAATATATATAGAAAAGAATGCCTATTTGAACTACTTCACAGGGCACTGGCGGCTGGCCAAATATCTTCAGTAATCACTAATCAGTATATATGATTGCTTTTCGATTTCTTTAAATTTTCATGAAGAGGAGCGGTACAACTTGATCTGTCTCCCGCGCAATTGGAAGAATTTACTAGAGATGGGCCGATACGTACGATACCGATATTTTACCCGATCCTTCGATTAAACCGATATCAAACCGATACCGATATGGCATCGGTATCGGCCCATCTCTATAGATGATTCTCGATCCAATTTCGGTACTTGAAACTATAAAACTGGCTTATCATATACGACAAACCCATTTTGGACACTAGTAACGTTATTCAAAAATAGATGAAAAACTGTGCTGTCTCAGAGTTTAGGTCTTATGGCGCCATCTACTCTCAACATAAGTATTTATTTTCTTTAAAAAATATCGGGTAGAAATATCGGTTCATTTATAACCGATACCGATATATCGGTTAAAGCCAAATATCGGTACCGATACCGATATGGCATCGGTATCGGCCCATCTCTAGAATTTACTACGTCCCCGTACAAAAATTTACGGCTGCATTTTGCTTTTAAGTAGATTTTGTTCGATCTGCAATATATTGCAAATGTACTGGAATATTCTGGAATAATACTGAAATAAACCTGAAAAAGGTTCAACTTCAGACAAAATTTAGATGCATTCCAGAGAGCACTGCAGAACATTTTAGAAGTTTTGCAGAAAAAACAAGCTGGTCAAGCAACCAGAACATTTTTGCACACCCAATCAATTTATAGGACATTGGTCCAGTGAAGCAGTGACCCCTATAAGTGTCTCAAAGTTATCTTATTTCCGTGCCGGCTAAATAGAAAACCGACACAATAGGCAGGGTTCATACAACTTTGGAAAACAAATTTCCCTGAGATTTCCAGGTTTTCCCCATATACTTCCCTGAGTTTCCCAGATTTTTCCCGTATATGGAGTATCCTATGGAGCAAATGTTAACGAAGGAGGAAAGGTAAATAGGACAATTACGTAATCAGAGTTATGAGCCTCCAAAGCATAGCGTTATGATAATCCTATGGAGGGAATGTTCACGAACATTTTGCTTAATTATTCGGCCCCTGTTTGACAAAATCCCAAGTTTTTAGTATCGTTGGATGTTATTGTTAGGCAAATAAGACTATAACATACTCGAAGGACATCCCTGTATCTCTAGAAGAACCAGAGTTATGAGCCTCCAAAGATTAGTGGAATGTTAATCCTATGGACATCCATGAACATTTTGCTTAATTACTCGGCCTCTGTTTGACGCAAAGTTCCCTGATTTCCCTGAATTTTACTAAAAATTCTAAATTTCCCCGAGTTTTCCCTGAGGTTTTCGTCAACTATTTATTTCCCTGATTTTTCCAGGTTTGTATGAACCCTGATAGCTCACAGCAAGACAAGGTTGAAAAGAGGGCGGAAATAAGTCAAATACTTTGAGCCTCATGGAAATTCGCGAGAGCGGAAATTAGCAGAACACTTGAAATGTATCCAGGGACACTATTCTCTAAAAATTTCAATGTTTAAATACCCAAATCCAAATGTAAACATTAGGGTTGGTTCCATAAGGAGAGCGAGCTTAAAACCTTATTCTCAAACCCAAATCCAAATCGACATTTGAATCTCCCGCCAAACATTTCACCATCTCAAATTATTCTCTTATTTCTTTAACCCAAATCGATATTTGAATCTCCCGCGAAACACTTACCCAAATGTACGTCACTTCCTCTTTCATTGCATTTTTTTATTTCAGCATAAATTACGCTAAGGCAGTAAATTAATTACCTACGATAAATTAATTTATTACTTTAAAATTAGAATTTTATTCATTATAAAACTAAGCTTTTCGTGAAGGTTTTGAACCGTTTAATTGAAATTATTTAAACTATTAGTGATGATAAATTGGCCAATATCGTAAATTAACCGATGTCACTACCAATTTATTTAAAATCAATGAAACGAAAATATCAATATCAAACAATTATCTATGGGGCGCCAAACCGGACAAAAATCGTCCAAATTACTGGTATATATTAGTCGAAATCTGATATATATTAGTTGAAATCTGATATATATTAGTCGAAATCGATATATATTAGTCGAAATCTGATATATATTAGTCGAAATCTGATATATATTAGTCGAAATCTGATATATATTAGTCGAAATCTGATATATATTAGTCGAAATCTGATATATATTAGTTGAAATCTGATATATATTAGTTGAAATCTGATATATATTAGTCGAAATCTGATATATATTAGTCGAAATCTGATATATATTAGTCGAAATCTGATATATATTAGCAGAAGGGAATAAGAGAGAAGGGAGACATTAGAGCCTGCTTTGGTAACGAGAGTCCGACCAACCTCAAGAAAACCGCGAAAACTTTGCGCAAGTACACAGCTTTTAACCAATTTACTGCAAATATAGTTCTTTAAGTTCTCCGCGGTATCAGGCGGCCTATTTGTCTTAGGTCTGTCGATGTTTCGTTCTTGTGTAATTATAACCTGAAGTATGTATTTTATTGAAACTAATTTTTATTTTTTAATATTAATTCAGAATAATTATCTGATTTTGGTATGTTCTCAATACCCGTGTATCTAAATAAATTGCACAGCTTGATTTCGTTTATCAACATGAAATTCGGCCATTTTTATCTCCTTCAATGTAAAGTTGTAAACAAAACTACTTTTTATTCGTCAACCGAGACGTCACCTTCTTATGTGACGTCACAGCTAAGACAGAAGTTAGATAGCCAATCAGTGAAGGGTAGTTGATTTGAGGTTAGTAAGACTGTTGTTACGAGTGTAAAGCATAATGGAGATTTAAAGTGTGTCCCTTCTCTCTTATTCCCTTCTGATATTAGTCGAAATCTGATATATATTAGTCGAAATCGATATATATTCGTCGAAATCTGATATATATTAGTCGAAATCTGATATATATTAGTCGAAATCTGATATATATTAGTCGAAATCTGATATATATTAGTCGAGATATATAAAGTTTGATATATATTAGTCGAAACCTGATATACAGGGTGTTTCGGAGAAGTCTGGCACAAATTAACAGGCGTGTTCTTCGGGTCAAAAGAAGTCAAAAATGTTCTATGAACTTTTGGGTGAAAGCCCCCCGTTTCAGAGTTATGTACTCTCCAAAGTTGGCCTTAAAACAATGGAATTTTGCCGATATGTGGAACTGGTATTATGCCTTTGGACAAATTGTTTTCTAATTTACCATAAGCTTATGTACGAAGAAATTAACAGCTAGTGAAGTGGTTTAAAGGGCCGCTAACATTATTCGTTCTCGTATTAATAACGTTTTTACAAAAATAATAATCCCAAACAAATTTATTGCACCTTAAACGCCAGTTACTTGTTTAATTAGACTTTTTGTTTAATGTTCCTTCGGTTACAAAACATCAGCATTTACAAAAATTGTTCAAAATGACCTCCTTCAACGTTTAAGCAAACTTGCGCGCGTCTTTTAAACGACTCGCGAACACGTTCGAAGATTCCTGGCGTGTTGCGGATGTTATCACACCCATCAATTATTCTTTGTCTTAAGTCCTGGACATCTCGAACTTCACTACGGTACACCAAGTCTTTCAAATGGCCCCACAGGAAAAAATCACATGGGTTGAGATCCGGCGATCTTGCTGGCCAATCAATAGCTCCGCCTCGACCTATCCACCTCAAAGGGAATTCGACATCAAGATGCTGTCTTACTCGAAGGCTAAAGTGTGGCGGTGCCCCATCGTGCATGAACCACATTCTTTGTCGGAGGTCCAACGGTACGTCTTCGAGAAGGTCTGGTAAATTGTCCTGCAAAAATCTCAAGTATGCCTCCCCATTTAACCTTGGTTGCATAAAAATGGGTCCAATTAACCAATCGCCTACAATTCCGCACCACACGTTCAAACTAAACTGCACCTGATGTGCCCTTACGCGTGTCGCGTGTGGGTTTCTTTGGCTCCACTCGTGCTGGTTGTGCAAATTAATTACACCGCCACGCGAAAAATTGGCTTCGTCAGAGACCAGCAAAATACGTGGAGAGTCCAAGTCTATTACTTGTGCCAAAAACCACTGGCAGAAAGCTACTCTTCTTGGACAGTCACCTTCGTTTAAAGCTTGTACTTTTTGTAAATGGTATGGGTGGAACTGGTGTCCACGAAGGATTTTCCAAACGAGTACATGATTTACACCTAATTGGCGGCCAATGATCCTGGTGCTGGTTGTAGGATCTTCCTCAAAAATAGTTAGTACATTGTCTTCAATGTCCTCGGGTACAATCTGCGGGCGAACTTCAGGGCCTGACGGTTGTAGCTTACCGGTTTCTCTCAAACGTCTGTCAACAGCACTAAACGTTTGCCGATTCGGAACTTGTCGTCCAGGAAAGTGCTCCTGGTACAAGCACCGAGCTTCAACCCCATTGCCTTGAGCCAATCCGTACATCAGATGCATATCTGAATACTCTGCATTCGTGAAGTAGACCATTATTTGTTTTAGAGAAGCTACCAAATTCGCATTTAAAAAGTAAAGCACATTAAATTCGATTTTCCTTTACTCAAGCTTAAGTAGTTGTGATTCTTAAAAAAACATTCCGATTGTTTTATCCAACGCAGCGTAATTTGTTTTTTAATTTCACTACTTAAGCTTGAGTAAAGGTCAATCGAATTTAATGTGCTTTACTTTTTAAATGCGAATTTGGTAGCTTCTCTAAAACAAATAATGGTCTACTTCACGAATGCAGAGTATTCAGATATGCATCTGATGTACGGATTGGCTCAAGGCAATGGGGTTGAAGCTCGGTGCTTGTACCAGGAGCACTTTCCTGGACGACAAGTTCCGAATCGGCAAACGTTTAGTGCTGTTGACAGACGTTTGAGAGAAACCGGTAAGCTACAACCGTCAGGCCCTGAAGTTCGCCCGCAGATTGTACCCGAGGACATTGAAGACAATGTACTAACTATTTTTGAGGAAGATCCTACAACCAGCACCAGGATCATTGGCCGCCAATTAGGTGTAAATCATGTACTCGTTTGGAAAATCCTTCGTGGACACCAGTTCCACCCATACCATTTACAAAAAGTACAAGCTTTAAACGAAGGTGACTGTCCAAGAAGAGTAGCTTTCTGCCAGTGGTTTTTGGCACAAGTAATAGACTTGGACTTTCCACGTATTTTGCTGGTCTCTGACGAAGCCAATTTTTCGCGTGGCGGTGTAATTAATTTGCACAACCAGCACGAGTGGAGCCAAAGAAACCCACACGCGACACGCGTAAGGGCACATCAGGTGCAGTTTAGTTTGAACGTGTGGTGCGGAATTGTAGGCGATTGGTTAATTGGACCCTTTTTTATGCAACCAAGGTTAAATGGGGAGGCATACTTGAGATTTTTGCAGGACAATTTACCAGACCTTCTCGAAGACGTACCGTTGGACCTCCGACAAAGAATGTGGTTCATGCACGATGGGGCACCGCCACACTTTAGCCTTCGAGTAAGACAGCATCTTGATGTCGAATTCCCTTTGAGGTGGATAGGTCGAGGCGGAGCTATTGATTGGCCAGCAAGATCGCCGGATCTCAACCCATGTGATTTTTTCCTGTGGGGCCATTTGAAAGACTTGGTGTACCGTAGTGAAGTTCGAGATGTCCAGGACTTAAGACAAAGAATAATTGATGGGTGTGATAACATCCGCAACACGCCAGGAATCTTCGAACGTGTTCGCGAGTCGTTTAAAAGACGCGCGCAAGTTTGCTTAAACGTTGAAGGAGGTCATTTTGAACAATTTTTGTAAATGCTGATGTTTTGTAACCGAAGGAACATAAAACAAAAAGTCTAATTAAACAAGTAACTGGCGTTTAAGGTGCAATAAATTTGTTTGGGATTATTATTTTTGTAAAAACGTTATTAATACGAGAACGAATAATGTTAGCGGCCCTTTAAACCACTTCACTAGCTGTTAATTTCTTCGTACATAAGCTTATGGTAAATTAGAAAACAATTTGTCCAAAGGCATAATACCAGTTCCACATATCGGCAAAATTCCATTGTTTTAAGGCCAACTTTGGAGAGTACATAACTCTGAAACGGGGGGCTTTCACCCAAAAGTTCATAGAACATTTTTGACTTCTTTTGACCCGAAGAACACGCCTGTTAATTTGTGCCAGACTTCTCCGAAACACCCTGTATATTATAGTCTGGAGAATTAGCAGAAAATCATGCACTTTGTGAAGAAAGCATGAAACATTGCACAGTGATAAATAAAGGCATTTCTAATTAATTCAAGATTAGAGTCCACCTCTAGCTCACCTGTGACATTTGTGACAAGCTTTCAAAAGTCCCCTAACGACACATATATTTGAATTCTGAAATTTATGAAGCTCCCTAAACTTCGTTGCAAAGCGAAATACGTCCAGCCGGGACTCGCTAAGGGCATTTCCATGGGGGCCGTCTGTAAAGCGAAAACATACGCAATTTATGCAGTCTTAAAGGATATAATATTTTTTAAAGCAATGGAATTATTTAAATATAGAGAACGCACACAATTTTAGTTTTAACACTTTTAAGAAGCTCTATTTGAATATAGTATTTCTTTTTAATTTATCGTGTTCTTAAAATTATTTTTCACACCCGCCACATTTTCGAAGTGCGGTGCAAGGTAAATTTGCTTTGACACATTTGCATTTGCCATGTAAACCTTTAAGGCACCCACTTTTAACCATTTCGCGACAAGTTTCTGCCGCTGGCGGCATTGTCAGCCATATTGGTTGCCATTCTATGGTACTATCAGGTTGTACAAGTTTGGTCATTCCGAAGTTAGACGCGTCCGATAAATACGGCTGTTTTACCAATGTCCGCCCCCAAAAGTCACTCGAAGCATGTGTTGTAACTACGCGGTGCCAGTCATCCTCTCTCTCTCATTCCCCATCACATTTTAACGCAAAAGGAGAGAAAACCGCATGGTCAACTTGCAAAGCATTCTATGAACTAACTCATGCTTTACAAACCAAATTCAGAAGTCCTTCTAAAATAGTCGTTAAAGAATTTCTACCAACTATAAAGAGATTTGTAATTATGTATGAACATTGGTAAAGCAGCCGGACTAAACTGGCACAACTTCATAGTACGGTAGAATGGCAACCAAAATGGTTGACAATGCCACCAGCGGCAGAAGCTTGTCGGGAAATAGTTAAATGTGGGTGCCTAAAAGGTTGACATGGTAAATGCAAATGTGTAAAAGCAAATTTACCTTGCACCGCACTTTGAAAATTTGGAGGGTGTGTAAAATAATTTTAAGAACACAATAAATTAAAAAGAAAAATATTCAAATAGCGCTTCTTAAATTGCATTTAACGTTGTCTATTTTAAGTGTTAAAACCAAAATTGTGTACGTTCTCTATATTTTAATCAGTTCCATTGTTTTAAAAACATATAATATCCTTTAAGACTGCATAAATTGCGTATGTTATCGCTAGCGAGTCCCGACTGGACCGTCCGCCTTTCGCTCTGCAACGAAGTTTAGGGAACTTCATAAATTTCAGAATTCAAATATACAGTATATGTCGTAAGGGGACTTTTAAAAGCTTGTCACAAATGTCACAGATGAGTTAGAGGTGGGCTCTAATCTTGAATTAATTAGAAATACCCTTATTTATCACTGTGCAATGTTTCATGCTTTCTTCACAAAGTGCATTAGTTTTTGCTAATCCTCCAAACAATAATATATATCAGATTTCGACTAATATTTTACAGATTTCGACTAATATGTATCAGATTTCGACTAATATATATCAGATTTCGACTAATATATATCAGATTTTGACTATTATATATCAGATTTCGACTAATATATATCAGATTTCGACTAATATATATCAGATTTCGACTAATATATATCAGATTTCGACTAATATATATCGATTTCGACTAATATATATCAGATTTCGACTAATATATATCGATTTCGACTAATATATATCAGATTTCGACTAATATATATCAGATTTCGACTAATATATATCAGATTTCGACTAATATATATCAGATTTCGACTAATATATATCAGATTTCGACTAATATATATCAGATTTCGACTAATATATATCAGATTTCGACTAATATATATCAGGTTTCGACTAATATATATCAGGTTTCGACTAATATATATCAGGTTTCGACTAATATATATCAGGTTTCGACTAATATATATCAGGTTTCGACTAATATATATCAGGTTTCGACTAATATATATCAGATTTCGACTAATATATATCAGATTTCGACTAATATATATCAGATTTCGACCAATATATATATATATCACTTTTCGTCTAATATACATCACTTTTCGACTAAAATATATCACTTTTCGACTAATATATATCAGAGTTCGACTGATATATATCACTAATATGTACGAATTTTGTCCAGTTTGGCGCCCCATAATTATCCATTGGAAAAGATATTAAGCTATTCTTTAATTTAAATTTCTCAGGTTTAGTTTCAAAAGAAGATGAATTTTATTATTTTCTGACACCAAAATTGGCAGCTTCTTGCGCATAATTCCGAAGTTTTTCTATTCCAAATTAGAAATATTAACGTTTTGTGATATTAAAGGAGAAATATAAATATAATTTTCGTTTCTTTTGAACTAGTTTCTATAAAGGAACTTTAATCAAATGGCCATTTGTATGAGTACACTTACCGATAATGGATTTTACTAATCTAGACAAATACTACGTCTTTTAATTAATATTTTATAAATACTACCTGAATATTTTTTTAAATATGAAAGATTATATTTTTATTTCAGATTAATGATTTTTTTTTATCCGTGTTTCAGTTAAGGTTTGATATTGACATCGGTTAATTTACGATATCGGCTAACGATCCTAGTCTGTTTATAACATTAAATCGGAACTTCAAGTGTCACTAGACAGTATACAACTTCAAAATCGAGAGTTAGGAACTTTAAAACAATCTTAACAGGATATCCGTGGTTAAACTTATCATTATATGTGATATTGTAATAAGATAATGTGACGAAGCGGCTCAGTGAACGTTGGGCAATGGCCTCAGAGTTTTGCTTGCAATGGTCAAGCTAAAATTCCTCACTTGAAGCAATCTTCTAAGGAGCTATTAGTAAAATAATATATTATTATTAGAAAAATTAATGTTTAAATCAAAGTAGAAAATTCAGTTAAGCAAAGGCTTAGAGCATTGACGTGGCAATGAAAATACGAGATTCCCGACGGTACATAAGACTCCCGTCTCCACTCTCCCGTCAAAACTCAAAGCCGAAGGCTCGCGCAGCTAAAATTCCTCTTTAGTAAATAAAGAACACGTGACACAATCTTCTAAGGAGCTATTAGTAAAATAATATATTACGAACAAAAATGGTCTCACTTAGACCACAAAAATTATACTTAGCTTGAAAAATTAATGTTTAAATCAAAGTAGAAAATTCAGTTAAGCAAAGGCTTAGAGCATTGACGTGGCAATGAAAATACGAGATTCCCGACGGTACATAAGACTCCCGTCTCCACTCTCCCGTCAAAACTCAAAGCCGAAGGCTCGCGCAGCTAAAATTCCTCTTTAGTAAATAAAGAACACGTGACACAATCTTCTAAGGAGCTATTAGTAAAATAATATATTACGAACAAAAATGGTCTCACTTAGACCACAAAAATTATACTTAAATATCATAAAATTTTAATGAGAGGTGTGTTACAAACTATTATATTATAGTAAAAAGAATTCAAACTTTTAGAGTGGAAAATTATTTTAATAAAAATTAATTTCCAATGTCATAATTGTAAAGTGCTTTTGGTAGACACACAAGGTTTCTTCTGTACTTTCCCAAAATATGTGTGTTTTAGGCTTTAGGGACTATAATTTTGTTTAATTATAAGATTTTTAGCGTAATGTTTAAGCAATACGTTTAATCTTGAAAAGGGAGTGAAAGTACTACAATAATGTTTTTATAAAACTAATTAATTATGAACATTTTTAACCATTTTTGGATATAATCGATTGTAACACACTTGCCATTAAATTTTCAGAGCTTATACTTAGCTTGAAAAATTGATATTTAAATCTAAGTAGGAGATTCAGTTAAGATGTGATATTCGGCTCTAAAGCCTTAATGACAATGTTTAGTAAATAAATCATTATTAATGATTTATTTACTAATGTTACATTAATCACACTGTTTAGAGCCCGGCACTATCTATCCATTATCCAAGTTATTTTATCTTCATCCATACTCGAAAATTATCCACATATTATAACTCACATGCTAAACCGTTATAATCCACAACTCTGTTTATAAATAATCGGTTATCCACCAATTTGTGGATAATGGATAGATAATGTCGAGCTCTAAACATTAATCACAATGTTTAGTAAATAATACAATTAATAGCAGTGTTTACAAAAATTATACTTGATTTTACTAATCGGGAATCTGTTTATAACATTAAATCGGAACTTCAAGTGTCACAAGACAGTAGATCACAAAAATTATACTTAGCTTGATATATTAATATTTAAATCAAAGTAGAAAATTCAGTTAAGCAAAGGCCGGCTTAGAGCATTGCCGTAATGCCGTCCGCACGCAGCCGACGCGCCGCGGCAATCTCCCCGGGCCCTTAGTTTATTCTCATCTCAGTATCACCTTATTTCCCGCCAATATTTTAGAGAAGCAGCCCAATTGGCGGCTTTCCCGCCCAATATGGCATCCCTGCAAGCTGCAGACCGATAGCATCCCCGCAGGCTGCAGAAGGACCCCCCCCCCGCAGCCGCACTGCAGAATGACGCGCTTGAGCGGCTCGCACTGCAGAACGACGCTCTTGAGGGAACGAGAAAATAACGTCGTCGTCCGAGGGATCAGCCACTGGCGTATTCCCCCGGTATTACCTTTTTGGTGGTTTTAATGCCGTAAATTCGGGAGATATGCCTTTAATCCGTTCTAATATTGAAATAAAAACTGTAAAAAGTAATCCCGAGTGTATTTCCGCGTTAAACGGCGTAATACGCTTCCCATCTTACACCCTCAGAAAGACTTTATTACAGAGTGGCTTCTCCCTCGTCAATTGTCCCGTATAGAGACTAACATTTTTGCTCAGCCAGATGGCGTGTGCAAAAATAAAAATACCTGTCGCTGGAAAACTCAGTAGAGCAGATATACATACCTATTTAAGCTACTCTACAGTCATAGAATAGCTATCTTACAGCTAGAAAACAGAGGGGAAACAGTAATTCCCGTATGGAATCAGGTTGTTTGAAGGCTCATTACAGGTACCTTTCAGATTTTTTATATGCATGTTACAGTCAGAAAGAGGTAAGTTTGTAGGATAATTGCAGGCGCGTTTCAGATACTTTTTAGGATCGTTGCAGGTGCGTTTCAGATACTTTGTAGGGTCATTGCAGGTGCATTTCAGATACTTTGCAGCATCACTGCAGGTGAATTTCAGATACTTTGTAGGGTAGTTGCAGGCGCGTTTCAGATACTATGTGGGATAAATGCAGATGCGTTTCAGATACTTCGCAGGATAATTGCAGGTGCGTTTCAGATACTTTGTAGGATCATTGCAGGCGCGTTTCAGATACTTTGTTGGATAATTGCAGACGCGTCTCAGATACTTTGTAGGATAATTGCAGACGCGTTTCAGATACTTTGTAGGGTAGTTGCGGGCGCGTTTCAGATACTTTGTAGGATAATTGCATACGCGTTTCAGATACTTTGTAGGATAATTGCAGACGCGTTTCAGATACTTTGTAGGGAAGTTGCGGGCGCGTTTCAGATACTTTGTAGGATAATTGCAGACGCGTTTCAGATACTTTGTAGGGTAGTTGCAGGCGCGTTTCAGATACTATGTGGGATAATTGCAGTCGCTTTTCAGATACTTTGCAGGATCATTGCAGGCGCGTTTCAGATACTTTTTAGGATCATTGCAGGCGCGTTTCAGATACTTTGTAGGATAATTGCAGACGCGTTTTAGATACTTTGTAGGATAATTGCAGACGCGTTTCAGATACTTTGTAGGGTAGTTGCAGGCGCGTTTCAGATATTTTGTGGGATAATTGCAGTCGCGTTTCAGATACTTTGCAGGATCATTGCAGGCGCGTTTCAGATACTTTGTAGGATAATTACAGATGTGTTTCAGATACTTCGCAGGATCATTGCAGGTGCGTTTGAGATACTTTGTAGGATCATTGCAGGTGCGTTTCAGATACTTTGTAAGGTCATTGCAGGCGCGTTTCAGATACTTCGTAGGATAATTGCAGGCGCGATTTAGATACTTTGTAGAATAATTGCAGATGCGTTTCAGATACTTCGCAGGATCATTGCAAGTGCATTTCAGATACTTTGCAGGATCATTGCTGGCGAGTTTCAGATACTTTGCAGGATCATTGCTGGCGCGTTTCAGATACTTTGCAGGGTCATTGCGGGTTTTCTTATCAATTATTGTGAATCAGTCGCCTTATATACCCTAAATTTCCAAGAATTGTTAAAGAGGCTTAAGCTTGAGTTCAAACGTCAACAATAGCTATGTTTAAAATGATTTTAGGAATAAAGTTTCTTAAAACGATTTAACTAGAATTAAGGTAAATTAATGACGATTTAATTAATAAATATCAATTATATTTATTTAAATATTTAAAAATAGCCTCTAAATTGCGTCTCGACTTGGAGAGGTTTATTTTGGATTCCCAACTTGTACTCATCCCTTACAAAAATATTAAGCTGTAATTCATCTGCATACACGCTTTTTAATCGCTACCACGCCGTAATATGTATACACTAAGGCTACATTTTCTGCAGCTCATAAAACGGGAAAAATTCACAGCATTTCTAGAACTGCAAATTGACTGCCGTTTTTACATTTTCTGTTTGCTAACTGTTAACTGTCTAGCCTGGCAGAAATATGCAGCGCAATTCTGCAAACGCTATGCAAAAGTAGAAATACCAGCTGCTAGTTTAAAACTGTAATTTGTCCGTTTTTATAGACATGTTACAGGTCTGCAAAAGTGATGGAAATGTAGAAATCCAGCTGCTAATTTAGAACTGCAATTTGACCACATTTATAGACATGTTATAGGTCTGCAAAAGTGATGGAAAAGTAGAAATGCAACTGCTAATTTAAACTGTAATTTGACCACATTTATAGACATATTACAGGTCTGAAAGAGTGAAGGAACAGTAGAAATCCAGTTGCTAATTTAAAACTGCAATTTGACCAAATTTAAAGACGTATTACAGGTCTGCAAAAGTGATGGAAAAGTAGAAATGCCGCTGCTAATTTAAAAGCAATTTGACTACATTTATAGATATGTTACAGGTCTGCAAAAGTGATGGAAAAGTAGAAATTCAGCTGCCAATTTAAAACTGTAATTTGACCACATTTAGAGCCATATTGCAGGTATTCAAAAGTAGGACATTTTACTTGAATTGAATACCTGCAATATGTCTATAAATGTGGAATAGTTACAGTTTTAAATTTTAAGCTAGATTTCAATTTTTCCATCACTTTTGCAGACCTGTAACATGTCTATAAAAATGGTCAAATTACAGTTTTAAATTGGCAGCTGGATTTCTACTTTTCCATCACTTTTGCAGAATCGCGCTGCATATTTCTGCCAGTACAGACAATTAACAGTTAATAAACAGAAAATGTAAAAACGGCAGACAATTTGCAGTTCTGGAATTGCTGTGAAATTTTCGCGTTTTTCGAGCTGCAGATGTAAAAACGGCAGACAATTTGCAGTTCTGGAATTGCTGTGAAATTTTCGCGTTTTTCGAGCTGCAGATGTAAAAACGGCAGACAATTTGCAGTTCTGGAATTGCTGTGAAATTTTCGCGTTTTTCGAGCTGCAGAAAATGTAGCCTTAATGTATACATATTACAGCGTGGTAGCGATAAAAAAGCGCGTATGCAGATGAATTACAGCCTTTCGATTAAAATTTCTGTACGGTACGCGTAACGGCTTAATAGTACCAGTCCGCTTGATCGCCGCGGGAAAAATATGATCACGTGATCTGCCGGCATTTACGGAAAGATTTTGTTTTGGGGCATAGCTAATTCCATTACGTCCGTGAGCGAGTGGGCCATGGTTTTGGTAACGAGAGGGCGGAACCTAACCTTCAGAGAAAATGAATTGTCTATCACGATTGCACTTGGGCCAAAAGTTACTCCAACACTATAGGCACCGTTGGAGCAATAAGTACTTATCCCAACTGCAAACATGTTCTAAATGGACTAATCCGAAACCTAACCTTTAGGTCAAAGAGCTGTTTTGCAAAAGGAGGATAACTTGCAAACCGACTTGATGGAAGATGGGTCGAATCAGCGCAGAACACCCAGAAATGGACCAACAAGTTCCAGAAGTGGCCATAAAGACAAAGGACAGTGAATTAAAGATACTGGATACTAGATAGTGTTAAGTAGCCAGTTTAAGTACATTTATAAATTTCAGTGGCAAGAGCGACCTTTCACTCAGATTAACAATGATTCACCCAGTTTTTAAGATGGAAATGTATTCCACTCGAATACTTTTACGAGTCAGTTCTGATTATAATTTTGGTAAGACGATTTAACTAAATAAAGTAATTAAGTTTTTGAACTATTACCCGAATTGTTATTATTCTTTTTCGCTAGGCGCACGTACACCGAGCAAGCTCTCAAATTTAAAGGTCCATATCAGAGAGGGACATCATATCCTGACCAATATATACTAATAGTTTCATATTCGCTTTAATGTATTTTATGCTTGCGTAATATTATCGACCCTCGATTAAGTTGAAGGTTCAGGATTAATTTTGGTTTTTGGGCTTTTGGCCTGACAATAGCAGTGAAAGGGAGAGGAGGGTGGATTGTAGAGCCATGCTAATTATGCCATTGCTACGAAAAAGACAACGATATTTGCGTTAATTCTAAAATTTCCTAGTGGAGGGTTTTTAGTACTCTTTACGTTTCTTGCCTCAATGCTGTTTATATACAAGCACGCGAAAAACGTAGCTCCTGTTGGTAATGCTATTTTATTAAACATAATTTTCTAATAAGCTGGTAAAACTACTGACACAAACTAATGCTATAAGTTAAAATTGAACAGGTTTTTGAACTTAAATTTAGACACTCGTATCAAAATTTTAAACAAATGGCAATTCAAGTTAATATATTTGTAGAGCGCTCTAAATATCAGATTTGCAACTGCCAATTTTTCTATTAGCCCTAAATTAAAACCTTTTCAAAAATCTAAGAGATTTTACACTTTTTAAGACAACTTTCACGTCGGACTGTCTTCTAAACCCTCTCATGTATCCGTAGTGAAACTTACATTTAAGATTCAGTAATATAAATTATAGTTGCCTATAGCTTTTCCCTGTTAAGGTCTATTTTTTGCCAGCTTGGACGCAATCAACAATTATCCTCAAAAGTCTTTCTGATGACGAAAATAATTTTCCTTGGAAAGTTATGAATGAAACGCTTTAAAACACGCGTTTTTTAACTTTAAACATGGAAAACAAAACTAGTTACTGAAAAAAAATAATAATAGAAACCATACATAAATAACAACCAGGGAAAAAAATCGTGTATTTAAATAAATCTTATGTGCAATCCAATAAAATAATCATGCATGTTTAAAACTTTGAAAATAGTCAAATCAAAACAGTCCGAAATATTCTTACTGCTATACAGTCTGGTCGAAATCAGACCAACAATTCCCTTTGTGAACAACCCCCTATACTGCCACCGGATGACGTCACTATACAAAATTATGGACCTCAACAACTGGGTGTAATTAAATGCGTTTTTGAGTTCAGATTTTATTGTATAACAAGACGATACAAGGGCTCCGCTCGTAATAGTAGCCACATCGTACCGTACTTAACAGCCTTACAGAATATTTTAGTGTATAGCCCCTCGATGCTATACACATCTGCTTTTACATCTGTTATAATTATAATAGTGTGACACGAACGGAAAACGTGTTGAGAAGCCCACGATGTGCATACTTTAACATTGCCGTAAATACCCATTAAAAGAAGTACAGAAAATCAAAGTGAATGGCTCCTCGATGCCCTAACAAAAATTGTAACCCTTAATCCTTACTTCAATATATTTACTTCGTTTTAATTGTATTATTCGGCGCCAAAAGCTAGTACTTTCTTTTAAAATGGTTCACGATTTGTGGAGAAATACACTTAACATCTAATAATAAACACCAGCTTAAGACCATTCTAGATATAACTTCAGTATATACTTGCTTTTTAAAAATTCCCCTTGATTTCTTTGAAATTTGAAATAGATTAGTGGGATTGAAAGCTTAAAACCCTTATTGTCGGCAGGTGGCAGCGATTTTAAAGGGAGTATTAAACCTCCCATTAAAATTAAGATAATACCATAATCCTCTCTCGCTCTCTCACTTTAAATATATCGAGCAATCATAAAACACAATTCAAAATGCTCAACCTTCCTAGTGCAATTAAATGCAATGCTTAAACTTACTATTATAATCCCCATCCGTTTAAAATACACGAACGAAAAATATCACCACAATTCTCTCCCAGTCACTCTTCCTTCTATGACGAACGAAAAAATTTATACTGCCAAAAGCGGTACTCTTGACACTACGACTACTACGACGACGAGAATGACAATAGGCCAGGTCAAACTAAAAGCCTTATGTACATCATACGATGTGGCTAAAAATGATAAGCTACACAAATAATATTGGGGAATATGCCTGAATGCAACTGTAAGGTCCGATTACGAGTATTAGTTACTAGTATGAAATATAGATGGCGAGTGTGTTCCCATCGAACTGTAGAACCTTTGAACCAAGGCTAATATAGAACCAGGAATGTATGGAGGGGGTTGGAATGGCTAAAGGGGGTCCCGGTGTTCCCATGATGGTGGAAACATATGACGAGGCCTTATTTATGTTTTTTTTTAAGTGTAGCTCCACCCCCTAAAGCGGTAAATGTCTAGTCAGTTTCAAACTTGGGACCGTGCGGACAGAGGGTGGAGTTAGCAGAAGAATTTTCACTTTTTTTGGAAGCCAATGAAAATATTTAAGCGGGAAATAATCGTATTTCGTCAGTCTATGACGTCGCTAACATAAAATAAGCCACGCCAGATGTTTCCAAGGTCATTTCACGCTTATTATGATTTGATCTTAGCCATTCCAACTACCCTCCTGATAGAACTGAGGTCAGAGGCGGACGACACTCTTTAGCTCCCTCGCGAACGATGCAGTATTGTAACAAGTTCCTAACCTAACCGAATAAACGTTAACCCTTTTTTACATTTCTCAACCACGATGTTTAATTTTTCGAACCTGACAAAACGAGTTAATATCACGAGTTAACACAACCAAATGTTTTAAAGCACAGTCCTACCTTCCGTCGTATTTGATGGAAATGAGGTAGGATTGCACTTTACGTGACCCACCCAACTAACAATGGTTTCTAATTAATTGGGCCCTGAGGAGTCCGAAAAAAATAGTTAAAAAATTATTTGGCCGCCGCAAGTTGGTCAAAAAATTTTTTGAAAATTTTAAAATCCATGCACTTACCGCCATTGAAGTCGCTATCCCCTTAACGCATTCTGCACTCAATCTTGCAAAATAATCCGAGGGTGACTGTGAAAAATTGACGTACTCGCGCCGGAGTTATAGCTATGGAATTTTTTAAGCTTACGGAAACCGTCAAATTTTTTTGGGAATTTGATAAATGTGAAGGACGATATTTTGGAAAAGGTGTCAAATTATTCGGGAATTTGAAAATGTGAATGACGATATTTTGGAAAAGGTGTCAAATTATTTGGGAATTTGATAAATGTGAATGACGATATTTTGGAAAAGGTGTCAAATTATCTGGGAATTTGATAAATATGAAGGACAATATTTTGGAAAAGGTGTCATATTATTCGGGAATTTGACAAATGTGAAGGACGATATTTTGGAAAAGGTGTCATATTATTCGGGAATTTGATAAATGTGAAGGACGATATTTTGAAAAAGGTGTCAGATTATTTGGGAATTTGATAAATATAAAGGACGAAATTTTGGAAAAGGTGTCATATTATTTGGGAATTTGACAAATGTGAAGGGCGATATTTTGGAATATGTGCCAATATTCGGGAATTTGATAAATGTGAAGGACGATATTTTTCGAAAAGCCGTCAAATTATCCCTGGATTTGATAAATGTGAAGGACAAAATTTTGGAAAAGGCGTCAAATTATTCCTGAATTTGGTAAATGTGAAGGACGATATTTTGGAAAAGGCATCAAATTATTCCTGAATTTGGTAAATGTAAAGGACGATATTTTTGAAAAGGTGTTTACATTTATCAAATTGCCGAAAAATAGGCACTCTTTCCAAAATATAGTTGCAATGACTTTCAAAATATTGATGTTGACGTTTGTTAATTGACCAATAGCTTGTCGCCTTTTCCAAAATATAGTTGAAATAAATTGTCGCCTTTTCCAAAATATAGTTGAAATAAATTGACGCCTTTTCCAAAATATAGTTGAAATAAATTGACGCCTTTTCCAAAATATAGTTGAAATAAATTGACGCCTTTTCCAAAATATAGTTGAAATAAATTGACGCCTTTTCCAAAATATAGTTGAAATAAATTGACGCCTTTTCCAAAATATAGTTGAAATAAATTGACGCCTTTTCCAAAATATAGTTGAAATAAATTGACCCCTTTTCCAAAATATAGTTGAAATAAATTGACGCCTTTTCCAAAATATAATTGAAATAAATTGACGCCTTTTCCAAAATATAGTTGAAATAAATTGACGCCTTTTCCAAAATATAGTTGAAATAATTTGACGCCTTTTCCAAAATATAGTTGAAATAAATTGACGCCTTTTCCAAAATATAGTTGAAATAAATTGACGCCATTTCCAAAATATAGTTGAAATAAATTGACGCCATTTCCAAAATATAGTTGAAATAAATTGACGCCATTTCCAAAATATTGTTGAAATAAATTGACGCCATTTCCAAAATATAGTTGAAATAAATTGACGGGTTTTCCAAAATATAGTTGAAATAAATTGACGCCTTTTCCAAAATATAGTTGAAATAAATTGACGCCTTTTCCAAAATATAGTTGAAATAAATTGACGCCTTTTCCAAAATATAGTTGAAATAAATTAACGCCTTTTCCAAAATATAGCTGAAATAAATTGAAGCCTTTTCCAATATATTGATGTTGACATTTGCTAACGGCCCAATAATTTGCCGCCTTTTCCGAAATATTGTTGAAATAAATTGACGCCTTTTCAAAAATATTGATGTCGACATTTGGTACTTTCTCAATAATTTGTCGCCTTTTCCAAAATATTGATGTTGACATATGGTACTTTCTCAATAATTTGTCGCCTTTCCCAAAATATAGTTGCAAAAAAACTAGACTCCTTTTCAGAAATATTGACGTTGACATTTGCTAATTTCCCTATAATTTAACACCTTTTCTAAAACATAGTTGCAATAGCTCTACGCCTCTTATTTCAAATTTTTTTTCCAAAAAAATCAAATTTACCAAGGATTTTTAATTGACCAATAGTTTGTCGCCTTTTCCAAAATATTGTTGAAATAAATTGGCGCCTTTTCCAAAATATTGTTGAAATAAATTGGCGCCTTTTCCAAAATATAGTTGTACTCCCATTCACATTTGACAAATATCCCAAGGATTTGACACATTTTACAAAATAATGTTGAGTGAATTAAAAAAAATCCCCGAATAATTTGACTGCTTTTTCCAAAATTTACCGTTATAAATTATCCAATCCCAAAAAATTCAACGATTTTCCCAAAACATTTCAGTTTTTCTCGCATTTATATTTCCGTCCTTTTATCAGAAATAAACGGTTTCCGTAAGCTTAAAAAATTCCATAGCTATAACTCCGGCGCGAGTACGTCAATTTTTCACAGTCACCCTCGGATTATTTTGCAAGATTGAGTGCAGAATGCGTTAAGGGGATAGCGACTTCAATGGCGGTAAGTGCATGGATTTTAAAATTTTCAAAAAATATTTTGACCAACTTGCGGCGGCCAAATAATTTTTTAACTATTTTTTTCGGACTCCTCATGGTCCAATTAACAGGAAACCATTGTTAGTTGGATGGGTCACGTAAATTGCAATCCTACCGGAAAGGTTGTCGTAACCAGTGAGGATTTTGTTGGGTCCAGAAATGTACGTTTTGCCGGTTTACCGTCTCATACTTGTAAAATGTTCATGTGAATTTTTTTCTCACTTTACATTTCTAAAATATTGGGTCGCTAGGTTTGGAATGGAAAGACTTTCCATCTGATTGACACAATACGTACACCAGGGATAAGTTCACTAAATTGCGAAATTTTGAAGTTCTTTCGCACCTATTGGACTTATTGTCGGCTGCTAATCATTCCGTTTTCAAAGAATGATCGTAAACCAGGGTTGGAAATAAGACAGGTTTACAAGTCCAAAACCAGTTTATTAATTGCTCGGACCAGTTTATTTATTCCAAAACCTGGGGTGAGTGGTCCCAGGGACCACTTTATTAATTATCGTTTTTGGAAAAAATAGACGGTGGGACCAGTTTAATAATTCGGGGTTCCTTATTAGAATTTTTCAAACTCAACACATTTTCTACCAATTTTACTCTTATGTAGTTAGTACTCCTAGGTTACAACTTCCCTACAAATGTTTTGTAGTCTATTGACTATTGATCTTGACTAGCGACTATTCTAGAATGAGTCTCTTGTAGTCGACAGCCTAGACGATAGTCAGTACTAGTTGTCAGTGGTTGCATTAGGCAGTACTGTATGGTCACATTACAGGATTTTGATCTGGCTTACTGATAGCGAGAGAAGATATTGCCACCGAATTTATGTAAAATGCAATAAGGAATAAGGATAGTTCAGAAAAGGATTAAGAACTTCAAATATCATTAGACATGTTGATTGATATTTAGTGGCAACTAGTTGAAAAATTGTGATAAGAAATAAAAGTTAACTGTTTTTAATTTTGATACGCTACTTTTTCCTATAGTAAAAAATTCAAAATCAATTAGAATTTTCAGCTTCTTTACTTTTGTGTCTTTACGTGCTTTTTATTCTCACCATTTTAGAAATTTAATTTATAGTGGGACCGGTAGAATAATAATTAATGCGAGGGTCACTGGTCCCAAGGACCAGTTTAATAATTCCAACATGAGGGGTCACTGGTCCTGAGGACCACTAACAAAATTCAGCTTATTTCCAACCCTGAATTCGTAAACGCTACGTTTTTGTTTGTGGCGAAGATTAATTGGCTTAATTTAAACTACTAATTAACTAAATTGGGAATTTTAAACGTGGAAGAATATAATATGAAGTAGAGAATACGGCACAGAAGCTGCCAATTTAAAAATTGTGCCTGCTAGTTCTCTGAACTATGAATCCGAGTATGAATCAGATGGTAATCAGTTACAAAAACCACTGCCACCGTGCCCACGCGCTCACGGACGTGATCGAGTTAGCTATGCCATGACAAAATCTTCTTTCCGCAACCATAAATGGCGGCCGCAGAATTCTTACGATTTAAGCGGCGATCAAATGGACCAGTAGACCTGTACTATTCGGGCTTGTATCTGCGCCATATAATTCGGCATCTATACTTGCTTTCGGTTGCTCTGCACCTTAGTACCAGGAGCAGATGACAAAGGAGTCTCGGACGCTAGCTTCCACAATATAGAGCAGGCTGGGAAATAGCACACTTCCTCTGGTCCAAAACCAGTTTATTAATTGCTTGGACTAGTTTTTTAATTCAAGAAGTGGGGGTTACTGATCCTCGGGACCAGTTTATTAATTGCAAATCTATTGGAGAGCAAAGGCTGGGACCAGTCCGGAGACCAGTAAATTATTTCAGACACTAGGGGGTCACTGGTCCAAAGGACTAGTTTAAAAAATATCCTTATTTCCCAGCCTGATATAGAGGGCAATGGCACCCGCGTACGTCACAGCTGTAGCGGTATCGTTCAGGCTGGGAAATAGCACACTTCCTCTGGTCCAAAACCAGTTTATTAATTGCTTGGACTAGTTTTTTAATTCAAGAAGTGGGGGTTACTGGTCCTCGGGACCAGTTTATTAATTGCAAATCTATTGGAGAGCAAAGGCTGGGACCAGTCCGGAGACCAGTAAATTATTTCAGACTCTAGGGGATCACTGGTCCAAAGGACTAGTTTAAAAAATATCCTTATTTCCCAGCCTGGTATCGTTTGCCATAGCATAGCCCACTTGATCACGCTGGCTGCACGCGCTAAAGCGCGTGCAGCCAGCGTGCGTGATCAAGTGGGCTATGGCCATAGAGGCGCTATCAGACATTATAGCAGACGATGCTTTTGGTGGATTATATCTGGCACCAAAGTCACTGGGAATTTTTTTGTAATAACGGACTAACGGTGGCTACTGAGGTTCGTCTTATCCGATCGCGACATAAATATACACAATATAATTACTTTATTCAAACAGCTGTAACCGTTGGTATTAAGATAAAAGGTAAGACTACATTTTGTGACTTTAAACCTACTAAATAGGGTCAAATTAAGTCCAAACTACAGGCCTGATACTGAGTCACTTTTCTCACTTAAAATCACTTTTTTTAAATTCGGTCACTAAAAGTCACTTTTTCGAAAATTAGTCACTATTTATCACTTTTTTTAGGTTTCTTGAAATTTATCTTTTAAAATCGGGAACGCGTTCTGTGTACTGTAGGAAACCGCCTATATTTCAGTGCTTTCCGACGACAATCTAATAGCGTTTTCCTTTGGGTCCTCGCGGAGCGCTCCCATGGAGGAATAAAACTAGGAGATCCTATTCTTCAAAAACAGTCTTTAACGAAGCTGGAAACTACTACTACAATTTTTATTGCTCCTTGGGAGCGCTCCACGAGGACCCAAAGGAAAACGCTCTAAGCGCAAGCCAGCAAAGAGGGTATAAAGGGGGGGAGTAGAAGCTTACGGCTTTGGTAAGGCATTTTGGGTGTTCTCGCTTTTTTTGCTTTATTTGTCTTTTTAATTTTCCTCCTTACATCCGGTTTATCGTCATTGGCTGGTTTTAAACCAATTAGAGGACAGAAAAGTTGTCGTCTGCTCAAGGTGGATGAATCGCCCAAGCCTAAGGCCCGGTAATGTTTAGGAATAGGCGGTAGTTAGCAACCCTCTTTGTTAGGACTTACTTAAGTACCGATTTAGGCGGTTGTTGGCTCCGTTACAACAGTAATCACGTCTAACTTTAAATAAAAGCGTGTTTCAAGTTGTTGTAAATAGTTTGCTACATTTTCGTAGGTTTGTTATTTCTTAAAAAATGTCAAGCTCGAGATATCGTTGCTGTTATGGGTCTTGTATGAGAAATACGAAACCCAAAAAGAACTACTTGGATGCTGGTCTTGTACGTTTTCCGTCACCAAAAACTGAACTAGAAAAGTGTAAAAGATGGGTATCAGCGTGTGGGAAGCCAAACTTTGGTATTGCAAATGTTACGAAGTCCAGTCAACTATGTAAGCGACATTTCGATGGGTTTCAAGGACCAACAACAGAGAACCCCGATCCAGTGTCTTTCAAAGATATACAAATAGGCCTAAGTCCTTGCTCCTCTAATACCCAAAACGGCTTGGTAAATTGGGAAATTCCTGTTTCTTGATTGAAAGCATATAGTAATGAACTACATTTATATAGATTGAAACACACCAGGATAAAAGTTGCTCTTATGAATCTGTCGAATCATCATTCCTAACTTCATCATTTGAAGAAGTCGATGTGCAACCAAATAATGAATCCGTACTGGAGAAAGGAATTGACACACACTCATTAATACCTCAAGTTGGTTGGGCTATGGAGGTGGTTCATGATACAGTTACATTTAGCAAACTTAAAAATGGTATTGTGGTTATTGAGTGCAAATGTTCTGGGAAAACGGTTACCATAAACACTGTAGGTAAGAGTATAAATTTGCAAAGTATCTCTCCAAACATCGTACTGAGTGAAAACAAGGATATCTATGATTTACTGAATAAATTGAATAACTTTAATATTTGCGTTGGAAATCCTGACAAAGATTTTGTGAAGTTGTTCAAAAAGGAAAATAAGTTTAACCAAAAAAAAACTGGACGTTATTGTGAAAAACTTCAAACTATTTTTAGTAATGGTTGTCATTGTTTAATACCGTCAGAGAAGAAACGATGTAATGCGTGTATGAGATACAGAGGTTGCCTTAGAAAATTAAGATCAAGTGTGAATTTGCGAGTTATAGCAGGAGGAGTAAAACAAACGGCAAGGAAGCTGATTAATAAACATAAAATTGTAGCATCAAACTGTCAAAGAACAAAGGCTGCTATTTCAACAATGAAACAGATGTTTGAAGATAGATTGAAAATGGAACCCACTGGATCATTTTCTTCAGTGTTCATCAAGCAACAATTAAAAGCTATGAATTCCTCGAAGTATGGGATGCGTTGGGATAAAACGTTTTTGAAATGGTGCTGTTATTTAAAAAACAAATCCAAATCATCATACGAAGCATTGCGAAAATCAGGTTGTATATATTTGCCAACTTCAAGAACGCTGTACAATGAGCGCCACGTAATTACAACCAAAAGTGGATTTCATCAGGAAACATTTATTGACATGATTAGTACAACAAATATCCAACATCGTGAACCTTGGGATCGTTATTTCACTATATTACTTGATGAGATGAAAATCAGAGAGGACGTAATGTGTCATAAGGATACGGGCTTCTTAACAGGATTTAAAGATATTAATGATGACATTAACAAGTTTGATGACTTTAAACGAGAGGTGAATGGGGTTGAGACCCCACCATTAGCGACTCATGTACTTCAGCTGATGTTAAGAGGCGTGACAAACAATATTCAAATTCCTTTTGCACACTTCCCAACTACTGGAGCTAGCAGTACTGAAATATATGTTATATTGCAAGAAGCCATTGAACGGCTCGAAAATAGTGGCTTTAGAATAATAGGGGTTGTGGGAGATGGTGCGTCATCCAATAGGAAATATTTTAAAATGTGTTATGAAGCAGCCGGGCAAGTTGAAGACGAAGCTGTTCCACTAAAATTCTGTACTCCAAACTTATTTGCTAATGACGAAGAGAGGAATATTTACTTCATATCTGATCCTCCTCACCTCATCAAAACAACTAGAAACTGCTTTAACAACAGTGATAAAAATTCTAAGATTCGCTCTCTCTGGAAGAATAATGAACATATTTCCTGGGAAGTGATTGTAAAACTTTATTACTTTCAGCTTCGCCGAAGAGGGGAGTTTAAACATCTAACCAAGTTGACTTACAGCCACGTTTATTTGAACTCTTACGGGAAAATGAAAGTGAACTATGCAGCTCAAGTACTCAGCGAAACTGTTGCATGCGCCATCGAAACATGTTTAGAAAAAGATAAATACACCGAAACTACAAAATTTATTCGTGTTTTTAATAAGTTTTTTGACATCTGTAATGTCAAAAATATTAAAGAGGGATACCAAAAGAGAAAACCTGACAAAGCACCTTTTACATCAGTTAATGACAAACGACTGACGGTACAATAAAACAATAATACTTGTGGGTTCTTAATAATATAAGCTTTGTTTTTTAGTGGTTGGAATCCGATTTCATCCATTACCTTGATGAATGGGAAGCAGACGTTTTTAACCGTGCAGGAAAGTACTCTCCTGGTCAAAGGGCCAAGATGTCAGCGTGGTCAAATTTATACTTAGCAAGGGTGCTCCATTTGTCCTGACACAGCATCTTAATTAAGATCCTTTAGAACAGTACTTCGGAAGGATGAGATCAGCTGGTGGAAGGAGTAACAATCCCTCTGTTTGGCACTACCAGTCAAACATTGATAAACTAGAATCGCTAAAAGGCTTTGTTTTGGAAGCGATTGGAGGAAACACAAAATTATCTGTTTAGCTAAAACGTCTTTAAAGCCCTCTTTCATTTGTTTCAACATTGTAAAAAAATAGTTTTAGTCATTTGTCAAAAATTGCAAAAATAAATCTTTGTCTGGGTCATCGTCAAGGAAACTATAATCATTTGAGCCATTTGCTATAGAATGTGTGGACACTCTTTTATCACAGGTTGGCATCATAATATTGGGGTTAATGATAGTTATTGCGGAAGTGTTGGGTTTGACACGTTTGATTTGGCGTGGTATTGTCAGTGTTCCAGGAGTGTAAATATGACTAGGAAACTTTTGTTTTTCACATTGGCTTGAGGTTAGACTAGAAACTGATGATGAACTGACATTAGTGGGAAAGGCACTTTGATTAACTGCCAATTTTATTATCTTACTTTGCTTGTGTAAAGGAGCTGGTAACGTCATTGAGTTCACACCATTTGTTGAGATCATGGAAAGAGATTTTATTGGACGTTTTGGCGAGTTTTCTTTATTAGTGGGTCCTGTGTATGGTTTTGGAGTGGAAACTTTGGTTTTCGTACAACTTTTTTGTTCATTTTGCGCAACATCTCTAAGTTTTGATGCAGCAAGATCACTCCGTTCCTTCATTGATTTCCTCAGAGCCTTCTTTGCTTTTAAGGATTCCTTTGTTTCATGTTGGTAATGTTCCAAAACGTCTTTCACAAGAACCTTACCACGTGTATTGAGGAAGGTTTCAATGATGCTCCTTAACCATTTAAGCCCCACGTCTTTACTTATCACAGTTATCTTTTCCCATTCTTGTAAAAGAAGCCCATCTTTTAATATTGCCCCTGTTGCGTTTTGTTTTAAAGTTTGGTTCCTTAAATGAATTACTGATTCAGATGATGAATACATGTAGTATTTATCTGAAATTAGCTTCATTCGAATCGTCATATTGAAAAAACCCTCTTGCACTTTGATTAATCATCCTCGATTAAGTAGATTAATCCAACGCTCAGATCTATCTTGAGGTTCTGTATGAAACTCTTCCTCTCCTTTCTTTTCAATGTTTCTCATAATTTCTTCCGGACAGTTCTTCCATTTTAAAGACCGTGCAATAAACCCTGCTACGTATCTCAAAACATCTTCATTTACTTTCCTGGTCTGTTTACTAATCTGTCTCCATTGAATCTTCATTGCCTCACTTTTCTTCTCTTCTTCCGACTTTAAAGAGGCTTCTTTAGCATTTTTTTCTCTCACTTTCATCTCTAACTCTTTGATTCCTATTTTTGAACACACCATGAGTCCAGAAAAGAACACCCGATACATCATTTGGACAAACGTTTTTTGAAAAGGTTCTGACAATAGTGGGAATGTTGATGATGTTGAACACAGAATTGATCGTAAAGAGCCCATTTTTCGTTCCGAAACACTTCTCATTAATACTACTTCTAGGTATTTTGTCTCTGATGAACAGTTGAGGAGGTTATCCGTTGTTATTATTTGTTTTAAATGTTTCAGAATTAAATCGGATATGTGGCCAGCATTAATATCCTCAAAGAAGAGGTTAATATAACCCATATCTTCCGTCTTGAATTCCTCTTTTCGCCTTTCAAGTTTGGCCAATGTTTCGCATAACAATATTTCTGGAGAATTTAGTGTATACAATCAGATATATTGTATTTATTTAAACTAATCTCTAGTTACAAATAGTAGAAAGTAAATATAAAACAATAAAACCACTTACTTTCCACTTCGACATGGCTTTGATCATCCATTTCCAAGGGTTAGCTTGGATAACGGTGGAGCAGACGACAAGAACCGAACGGTCGTAAACTGAAATTCCTTAATAGGTCGCGCGCATACCGGAAGTTCAGTGGAAAATATTCAAAGCGAGAACACTCCAGCCAAGCCTTCTACTCCCCCCCTTTATACCCTCTTTGAAGCCAGGAGGATCCTCCTGGCGGCTGGCGCAAGGCTCGTAGAGAGAAAAGGCCTGAGGGAGCTACGGTACTGTTACTGCTGTAGCAGGTGTTTTTTTTGGGGGGGGGGGCAAAGTTAAAATCGTCTGCTATTGTTTGCTTTCGCGCCGAATCCCGAATCTCAATTTCAAAAAGAAATAGACAAGAAAAAATCGAATCTCATTACGTCTTTCTTGAAAAAAATGTGATAAAATTTGCACTTCCTATATTATTATTTTAAATAATAACCAATTGCCATAAAAAAGTCATAAAATGTGATTAATAATTGTTATAAATGAGAAATATTGCTGTAACAGCATTATATCAGTATTTTTTCCACTTTGAAAAGTTCATTAGCGATATTTTTTAATCACTATTTAGTCACTTTTCAGTTACTATTTTTAATACGGTTAGTCACTTTTTTCACTATTTTTTAGGCTGTAAGTGAGTATCAGGCCTGAAACTAGCAGAGAAACCCAGGTAAGCCAAGGCTTAACTAACAATTTGTGCCCACTGGAATGATTGGGGTCGGGTTTTCAAAAGATGAAAGCAAGGTTTTAAAAGATGCCGAAACACAATGTTATATATGTGTTTTAGGGCCAAAATATTCCGTATTTCTTTTGAATTAATTGACTGCTACAAGAGGTTGGAAAACGATATAACTATCTCTTACTTTTTGGGCTTTAAAAGATCGTGAGTGATTTCTTTTCCCAACCTCTTGTAGCTATCATTTAATTCAAGAAGAAATTTAGAAAAAATTAACTGAAACACATTTTAGTTTTTTAATAGTGTACATACGTTACTCGCTGGGCTTTTCATTATCAATTTTAGCCTAAAAAAAAGATTAAAAAGCCGTTGAAATCCATTTTTTAACTCTAATACTCGTTAAGCCTAGGCTAATTATAAGCAGACGATACGTATTTTTAAAGAGAGGCTCCAGACGCGATTTCCCAGATCTCCTTTCGAGACTTTGCAGCCACGCTATTGGTTGGAAAATAAAGCTCAAATTTCCTACGAGAGGTGGCACTGGCGTAATGATTTTGGTTAATAACCGTGACGGTCGCGCATCCCATTGCCCTCTACATTATGGAAGCTAGCGTCCGAGACTCCTTTGTCATCTGCTCCTGTTAGTACTTAATAGCAAAGTATACAGACACTTTTTATTTATTGCAATTTAATGAAGTCTCGAGAAAAAATAGAAATAGGCTTTAGTCTATAAATTCTATTGAAGTCACTTAAATAATGCTGAAGTCACTAGAAGTCTTTACAAATTATATTGAAGTCACTTGAAGTCTTTACAAATTATATTGAAGTCACGTGAAGTCTTTATAATATATATTGAAGTCACTTGAAGTCTTTATAAATTATATTGAAGTCACACAAGTCTTTATAAAATACATTGAAGTCACTTTGAAGTCTTTAAAAATTATATTGAAGTCACTTTGAAGTCTTTATAAATTGTATTGAAGTCACTTTGAAGTCTTTATAAATTGTATTGAAGTCCCTTGAAGTCTTTATAAATTGTATTGAAGTCCCTTGAAGTCTTTATAAATTTTGAAGTTAAATGAAGTCGATGATAATTCAATTGAAATCATATGAAATCGGATGTACAAAATTTTCTCAGTGGTTTCGCCCTCAGTAAATTAAATTAAAAAATTCCTGTGCTTAATTAGAATGGGGTTTATATCTGTAGTGCTTGTCTTGAAGGTCATCGAAATAAAATGATTGAATCTCATCAAAGTGAAAATGTGAAAAGGGGCAAAACAAATCTTTGTTTAAATTAAGTGACCCGTCGAAAAAACACAGTTAAAGCCATAAATATATATGAAACAAAAAATGAAACAAAATAAATTTATTGCAATAGAATAACAGTTTGAGAGACATCTACCAAAATGTTATAATCTAATTGGTGCAAAAACATTCAAGGTTTTTTTATGGCGTCTTTATGGACACTGTAATTATTCTTGAGTCCATCCCAATATCTGGTGTGCGGTTTTGTCACAATTGCAGCAATAAATTTCTAACTAACTCTTACACCCTCTTACGAGATTTTAAATGGGAATTGCGATTGGTTCTGGATCAAACAAAAGATTGTTGATAAACCCCATGATCAATGAAACGCACATCTATTTTGCTTCATCCAGTTCTTTTCTCACTATCCTCCTCCACGTCATGAAACTATGCAATGAAGATGTGGAACGCGAGGAGTTTTCGAGTAAATTAAGTTTCAACAATCTCGAAGAATAACAGAGTTAAAATTCATAAGATCAAAAAGCCTGGAAAATGGAAAGAGAAGCTTTGGAATAAAATATTCGCTTGGAAAACCTTGCGTAGAAGAGCCATTTCCTGCATTCCCTTCATATCGACACTTACGGGCGCAACAGTCTCTGCGCTGTTGTTTAAATCGAATTTCCAACGATTCGTTTGCCAAATTATTTTAAGCGTTGGAAAAGGGCACGCGATTTTTTCTTTTCTCTCGGAAATGTTCTGCTTACTTGATAACTATACTATCATTTTTAGCCGATAGCATACAAGAACTATATTATTGTTCTTAGGCAATTAAAGTGAAAGTGTCATTAACAATATAACTTTTTTGGAAGTATTAAATAATACAAACCTTGTCTCTAACACGTGTGACGGGTTCATTTTTATGCACCTTTTAATATTTTCTCATAACATTTGTAAAACTCATGAGGATAGTAAATTTCACGCTTAAATGCTTCCATGCGATGTTGTTTTACCAATAAACGAGGATGTTTAGAGAAGAATAGGAACGAAGTATTCTTTTTGGAGCTCCCTGTATTTTAAACATTTTGATATAGTTTCGCGTCGTCAATTATGTATTTGATTATATTCTGTGAATTGAAACTGTATTTAAATATGTTATTAATAGAAAAAATATTTCAGTACAAATGGAGGTTAAACAAATACTTCTAATATAAAATAGATTTATAGACAATATTGAGGCTCATTTAACAATTCTAGAGCTTACGCTTCATATAACTACGAGAACATTGTAGCGATCTCGTTAGACCAATATATTCCTTCATACCGGGAATATTACACTCAAATGCGAATAATACATCCCATTTGAAAATTTCCCTTTTTCCGAAACAACTAGATTTGCGAAAAGATTTTTCTGGTAAAATCTCGTGTTACCGCCACTTTACTCGAACTGTCTCTGCCTCGTGACAGCAGAGGCTCTTCTTGCTTGGCCTCGTTCATTTTGCGTGTTTATTGGGCACGGTGCTTGCCCGCTCATACTCGCGGGAAACGACTATTCATACATATTTAATGGTCTTCTTACTCTACACCAACTTAATAATTCCCGCCACCTCTCTCTCTTTCTCCTCTCAATTTCAACCTCTTACAAAGAGCACGAAAGAAGAAATGGTCGGCAATTTATGCTAAGGGTAACTGGGTGGGGAAGAAGTTAATAGTATTTGGAAAGGATCGAGTTTGGGAAGAAGTGTGTCTCACTGGCCTGAACGTCTCTATTCTTGTCCAAGCTTTCGATTCCTGTGCATCTCTGCGTGTGAAATCACACGCCTGTTTTTCCTCTTTTTAGTTCCTTCTCGGGGTCTGTAGAAAAATCGATGGAATGAAACCCTTTTCCCTTTGTAGTCTACTACCGAGAAGATAATAACTTAGGATTAAATCTCGAAAATGTTTCTGATACCTCCAGACTGAAAACAAACAAATGATGACTATATGGTCCCTTAAAACCTATTGTTACTGAAAACAAATGAATTTTTAATAAAG
>JAEQBA010002152.1:88377-144268 GCA_019434445.1 Phalangium opilio
TTGTGAACGTTTTCCTTGAAAACGAAGCTATAGTACAACCCCGAAATACCTCTCGGAATTCTATGCTTCAAAAGCCACTCACTTGTTGCCATACTAGAGAAGCCTTTTTGATCATGAGATCCGTTATTAAAATGAAGCAATTCGTTGTCAGAAGTCGGGTTCGAACCCACGCCCACATACGAAGATCAGAGCTTAAATCTGACGCCTTAGACCACTCGGCCATCATGACACGATTGTGACGTTTTCCTTGAAAACGAAGCTATAGTACAACCCCGAAATAACCTCTCGGAATTCTATGCTTCATAAAGCCACTCACTTGTTGCCATACTAGAGAAGCCTTTCCAGATCATGAGATCCATGTTATTAAAATGAAGCAATTCGTTGTCAGAAGTGGGCATCGAACCCACGCTCTCATACGAGGATCAGAGCTAAAATCTGACGCCTTAGACCACTCGGCCATCCTGACACGATTGTGAACGTTTTCCTTGAAAACGAAGCTATAGTACAACCCCGAAATACCTCTCGGAATTCTATGCTTCATAAAGCCACTCACTTGTTGCCATACTAGAGAAGCCTTTCCAGATCATGAGATCCATGTTATTAAAATGAAGCAATTCGTTGTCAGAAGTGGGCATCGAACCCACGCTCTCATACGAGGATCAGAGCTAAAATCTGACGCCTTAGACCACTCGGCCATCCTGACACGCTTTTAGACGTTTTTCTTGAAAACGAAGCTATAGTACAACCCCGAAATACCTCTCGGAATTCTATGCTCCATAAAGCCACTCACTTGTTGCAATACTAGAGAAGCCTTTTCTGATTATGAAATACATGTTATTAAAATCAAGCAATTTGTTGTCAGAAGTGGGCTTCGAACCCACGCTCTCATACGAGGATCAGAGCTAAAATCTGACGCCTTAGACCACTCGGCCATCCTGACACGCTTTTAGACGTTTTCTTGAAAACGAAGCTATAGTACCACCCCGAAATAACTCTCGGAATTCTATGCTTCATAAAGCCACAACTTGTTGCATACTAGAGAAGTCTTTTCTGATCATGAGATCCATGCTATTAAAATGAAGCAATTCGTTGTCAGAAGTGGGGTTCGAACCCACGCCCTCATACGAGGATCAGAGCTTAAATCTGACGCCTTAGACCACTCGGCCATCCTGACACGATTGTGAACGTTTTTCCTTGAAAACGAAGCTATAGTACAACCCCGAAATACCTCTCGGAATTCTATGCTCCATAAAGCCACTCACTTGTTGCCATACTAGAGAAGCTTTCCAGATCATGAGATCCATGTTATTAAAATGAAGCAATTCGTTGTCAGAAGTGGGCATCGAACCCACGCTCTCATACGAGGATCAGAGCTAAAATCTGACGCCTTAGACCACTCGGCCATCCTGACACGCTTTTAACGTTTTCTTGAAAACGAAGCTATAGTACAACCCGAAATCCTCTCGGAATTCTATGCTTCCTAAAGCCACTCACTTGTTGCCATACTAGAGAAGCCTTTTCTGATCATGAAGATCCATGTTATAAATAAGCAATTCGTTGTCAGAAGTGGGGTTCGAACCCACGCTCTCATACGAGGATCAGAGCTTAAATCTGACGCCTTAGACCACTCGGCCATCCTGACACGATTGTAGACGTTTTTCTTGAAAACGAAGCTATAGTACAACCCCGAAATACCTCTCGGAATTCTATGCTTCATAAAGCCACTCACTTGTTGCCATACTAGAGAAGCCTTTCCAGATCATGAGATCCATGTTATTAAAATGAAGCAATTCGTTGTCAGAAGTGGGCATCGAACCCACGCCCTCATACGAGGATCAGAGCTAAAATCTGACGCCTTAGACCACTCGGCCATCCTGACACGCTTTTAGAACGTTTTTCTGAAAACGAAGCTATAGTACAACCCCGAAATACCTCTCGGAATTCTATGCTCCATAAAGCCACTCACTTGTTGCAATACTAGAGAAGCCTTTTCTGATTATGAAATACATGTTATTAAAATCAAGCAATTCGTTGTCAGAAGTGGGCTTCGAACCCACGCTCTCATACGAGGATCAGAGCTAAATCTGACGCCTTAGACCACTCGGCCATCCTGACACGCTTTTAAAACGTTTTTTGAAAACGAAGCTATAGTACCACCCCGAATACTCTCGGAATTCTATGCTTCATAAAGCCACAGACTTGTTGCCATACTAGAGAAGTCTTTTCTGATCATGAGATCCATGCTATTAAAATGAAGCAATTCGTTGTCAGAAGTGGGGTTCGAACCCACGCCCTCATACGAGGATCAGAGCTTAAATCTGACGCCTTAGACCACTCGGCCATCCTGACACGATTGTGAACGTTTTCCTTGAAAACGAAGCTATAGTACAACCCCGAAATACCTCTCGGAATTCTATGCTTCATAAAGCCACTCACTTGTTGCCATACTAGAGAAGCTTTCCAGATCATGAGATCCATGTTATTAAAATGAAGCAATTCGTTGTCAGAAGTGGGCATCGAACCCACGCTCTCATACGAGGATCAGAGCTAAAATCTGACGCCTTAGACCACTCGGCCATCCTGACACGCTTTTAGACGTTTTTCTTGAAAACGAAGCTATAGTACAACCCCGAAATACCTCTCGGAATTCTATGCTCCATAAAGCCACTCACTTGTTGCAATACTAGAGAAGCCTTTTCTGATTATGAAATACATGTTATTAAAATCAAGCAATTTGTTGTCAGAAGTGGGCTTCGAACCCACGCTCTCATACGAGGATCAGAGCTAAAATCTGACGCCTTAGACCACTCGGCCATCCTGACACGCTTTTAGACGTTTTTCTTGAAAACGAAGCTATAGTACAACCCCGAAATACCTCTCGGAATTCTATGCTCCATAAAGCCACTCACTTGTTGCAATACTAGAGAAGCCTTTTCTGATTATGAAATACATGTAATTAAAATCAAGCAATTCGTTGTCAGAAGTGGGCTTCGAACCCACGCTCTCATACGAGGATCAGAGCTAAAATCTGACGCCTTAGACCACTCGGCCATCCTGACACGCTTTTAGACGTTTTTCTTGAAAACGAAGCTATAGTACAACCCCGAAATACTCTCGGAATTCTATGCTTCATAAAGCCACAGACTTGTTGCCATACTAGAGAAGTCTTTTCTGATCATGAGATCCATGCTATTAAAATGAAGCAATTCGTTGTCAGAAGTGGGGTTCGAACCCACGCCCTCATACGAGGATCAGAGCTTAAATCTGACGCCTTAGACCACTCGGCCATCCTGACACGATTGTGAACGTTTTCCTTGAAAACGAAGCTATAGTACAACCCCGAAATACCTCTCGGAATTCTATGCTTCCATAAAGCCACTCACTTGTTGCCATACTAGAGAAGCCTTTTCTGATCATGAGATCCATGTTATTAAAATGAAGCAATTCGTTGTCAGAAGTGGGGTTCGAACCCACGCCCTCATACGAGGATCAGAGCTTAAATCTGACGCCTTAGACCACTCGGCCATCCTGACACGATTTTGAACGTTTTCCTTGAAAACGAAGCTATAGTACAACCCCGAAATACCTCTCGGAATTCTATGCTTCATAAAGCCACTCACTTGTTGCCATACTAGAGAAGCCTTTTCTGATCATGAGATCCATGTTATTAAAATGAAGCAATTCGTTGTCAGAAGTGGGGTTCGAACCCACGCTCTCATACGAGGATCAGAGCTAAAATCTGACGCCTTAGACCACTCGGCCATCCTGACACGCTTTTAGACGTTTTTCTTGAAAACGAAGCTATAGTACAACCCCGAAATACCTCTCGGAATTCTATGCTCCATAAAGCCACTCACTTGTTGCAATACTAGAGAAGCCTTTTCTGATTATGAAATACATGTTATTAAAATGAAGCAATTCGTTGTCAGAAGTGGGGTTCGAACCCACGCTCTCATACGAGGATCAGAGCTAAAATCTGACGCCTTAGACCACTCGGCCATCCTGACACGCTTTTAGACGTTTTTCTTGAAAACGAAGCTATAGAACCACCCCGAAATACCTCTCGGAATTCTATGCTCCATAAAGCCACTCACTTGTTGCAATACTAGAGAAGCCTTTTCTGATTATGAAATACATGTTATTAAAATCAAGCAATTTGTTGTCAGAAATGGGCTTCGAACCCACGCTCTCATACGAGGATCAGAGCTAAAATCTGACGCCTTAGACCACTCGGCCATCCTGACACGCTTTTAGACGTTTTTCTTGAAAACGAAGCTATAGTACCACCCCGAAATAACTCTCGGAATTCTATGCTTCATAAAGCCACAGACTTGTTGCCATACTAGAGAAGTCTTTTCTGATCATGAGATCCATGCTATTAAAATGAAGCAATTCGTTGTCAGAAGTGGGGTTCGAACCCACGCCCTCATACGAAGATCAGAGCTTAAATCTGACGCCTTAGACCACTCGGCCATCATGACACGATTGTGAACGTTTTCCTTGAAAACGAAGCTATAGTACAACCCCGAAATACCTCTCGGAATTCTATGCTTCATAAAGCCACTCACTTGTTGCCATACTAGAGAAGCCTTTCCAGATCATGAGATCCATGTTATTAAAATGAAGCAATTCGTTGTCAGAAGTGGGCATCGAACCCACGCTCTCATACGAGGATCAGAGCTTAAATCTGACGCCTTAGACCACTCGGCCATCCTGACACGATTGTGAACGTTTTCCTTGAAAACGAAGCTATAGTACAACCCCGAAATACCTCTCGGAATTCTATGCTTCATAAAGCCACTCACTTGTTGCCATACTAGAGAAGCCTTTCCAGATCATGAGATCCATGTTATTAAAATGAAACAATCCGTTGTCAGAAGTGGGCATCGAACCCACGCCCTCATACGAGGATCATAGCTTAAATCCGACGCCTTAGACCACTCGGCCATCCTGACACGCTTTTAGACGTTTTTCTTGAAAACGAAGCTATAGTACCACCCCGAAATAACTCTCGGAATGCTATGCTTCATAAAGCCACAGACTTGTTGCCATACTAGAGAAGTCTTTTCTGATCATGAGATCCACGCTATTAAAATGAAGCAATTCGTTGTCAGAAGTGGGGTTCGAACCCACGCCCTCATACGAGGATCAGAGCTTAAATCTGACGCCTTAGACCACTCGGCCATCCTGACACGATTGTGAACGTTTTCCTTGAAAACGAAGCTATAGTACAACCCCGAAATACCTCTCGGAATTCTATGCTTCATAAAGCCACTCACTTGTTGCCATACTAGAGAAGCTTTCCAGATCATGAGATCCATGTTATTAAAATGAAGCAATTCGTTGTCAGAAGTGGGCATCGAACCCACGCTCTCATACGAGGACGTTACATAACACCAAAGCTTATTTGTGGCTACACACACTGAAAGTAAATGCGTACCATAAAAAGCATGAAAACACGAAGCTATTATCCGATTACGATCAGACCTTTCACTGGTCTGGGCTGCGTTCAGCAGAGCTCACCAAAAAAGACAGCGGATTTTGGAAATGCTTACCGGTGAGCTCTGTCGTCATAGCTTTTCTCCGGTCATCGGCGTTTTATAAATGACGCTAGCGCAATAAAGCGTGCAAGGTACCAAGGCTTAACAAAAATTGTAGGATAACATATTTATAGAGATAGATAACAACTTTTATAATTAAAATTAGAAAATAACATATCTCTTAAAATTCTCGGGTGATCAACTGGTTTCACGCCAATTAAATAGCTATAGTCCCATGTTCAAAATGAGTTATTTGTATTAATTCCTCCATGGTTTCTTCGCCAAGCTGAGAACTACGCGTTTTACGTCACGTTATCCAACAAGCCGACTATTTTCTTTGAAGACCGCGCTAGCTCAGCGCTAAGCACCATGACGTCAAAATTCAAAAGCAAAATCCCGTTATGTAGGACACTGCTAGCAGCGCTGGGCTCTGCTGAACGCGGCCCAGATTTCCACCATGATTATAAAATCTAAGCCTAATTATTTAAAAGTGTATTTAACTTTCGGCTCACTCTGAACCGTTAATGTCTCTGCATACAGAAACGAAAACCAAACCCAAACGTTTACTTTTTGGTTCACTGGGCCTATTGACAAATAAAAGTTCAATTGACTAATATCGTTGCGTTCTTCTTGAAATCACAATAGAAAGGATTATGCTATAAACAGATGTAGTATAGCTTAAGTAATATATAAACATCCATTTTAAATAATAATATTAAACAAAATCTTTGGAATATCAAAATGAAACGGAGCTTTAAAGCTACAAAAGTACTAAATGCATCATAATTACGAAAAATATTTCCACATATTCATTTTATATTATGGAAAACGGGAATATTAAGGTTCTGAAGGATTTCTTTACACATCAAAACAAAACGAACTTCTAACGCAGCGCACTAGTGTTACAACGGACGGACACATATAGACAAACACATAGACTGCTGTTTTACCCTTTCCGTATTAATTTTGAGTTGAGAGACATGATTATCTTAAATATTAAAATAAATATAATTAATATTAAATATTTTCTTCGATAGTTGTTCGCCTTATTGAGCGTTACATCGTTTTGAAAAAGAACAAGAAGAATAGGTATTTCAATTTCATTTTTCACTCTCGATAAATTTACAAGTGGGGACCTTCACCGTCATTTCAACAGACAATTGGGGTCTTTTAAACACACATTTTCTAATTTCATGTATATTTTAATTTTATATTTTAAATATTGATTATTATATTGAAATTTAAGTAATCAGTCCTATTTCAAGCTTAACACTTAAGTTTTGAGCTAATTTCAGGTTTACAAGTGGGGACCTAAACAGTCTTCCAACCTTATATCTGGGGACATTTGTGTATAAATTATTAGGTTTTAAATTAGTGTCAAAGCCTATATGGTTCCATCAGGTATTTCAATTTCATTTTTCACACTCGATAAATTTACAAGTGGGGACCTTCACAGTCATTTCAACAGACAAGTGGGGTCTTTGAAACACACATTTTCTAATTTCATGTATATTTTAATTTTATAGTTTAAATATTGATTATCAGAATGAAATTTAAGTAATCAGTCCTATTTCTAGCTGAACACTTAAGTTTTGAGCAGATTTCAGGTTTACAAGTGGGGACCTAAACAGTCTTCCAACCTTATATCTGGGGACATTTGTGTATAAATTATTAGATTTTGCACTAGTGTCGAAGCCTATATGGTTCCATCAGGTATTTCAATTTCATTTTTCACTCTCGATAAATTTACAAGTGGGGACTTTCACCGTCATTTCAACAGACAAGTGGGGTCTTTTAAACACACATTTTCTAATTTCATGTATATTTTAATTTTATAGTTTAAATATTGATTATCAGAATGAAATTTAAGTAATCAGTCCTATTTCTAGCTTAACACTTAAGTTTTGAGCTAATTTCAGGTTTACAAGTGGGGACCTAAACAGTCTTCCAACCTTATATCTGGGGACATTTGTGTATAAATTTTTAGATTTTGTACTAGTGTCGAAGCCTATATGGTTCCATCAGGTATTTCAATTTCATTTTTCACACTCGATAAATTTACAAGTGGGGACCTTCACAGTCATTTCAACAGACAAGTGGGGTCTTTTAAACACACATTTTCTTATTTCATGTATATTTTAATTTTATATTTTAAATATTGATTATTATAATGAAATTTAGGTAATCGGACCTTTTAATGGCTTAACACTTAAGTTTTGAGCTGATTTCAGGTTTACAAGTGGGGACCTAAACAGTCTTCCAACCTTATATCTGGGGACATTTGTGTATAAATTATTAGGTTTTAAATTAGTGTCAAAGCCTATATGGTTCAATCAAGTATTTCAATTTCATTTTTCACACTCGATAAATTTACAAGTGGGGACCTTCACCGTCATTTCAACAGACAAGTGGGGTCTTTGAAACACACATTTTCTAATTTCATGTATATTTTAATTTTATATTTAAATATTGATTATTATATGAAATTTAAGTAATCAGTCCTATTTCTAGCTTAACACTTAAGTTTTGAGCTAATTTCAGGTTTACAAGTGGGGACCTAAACAGTCTTCCAACGTTATATCTGGGGACATTTGTGTATAAATTATTAGGTTTTAAATTAGTGTCAAAGCCTATATGGTTCCATCAGTTATTTCAATTTCATTTTTCACACTCGATAAATTTACAAGTGGGGACCTTCACAGTCATTTCAACAGACAAGTGGGGTCTTTTAAACACACATTTTCTAATTTCATGTATATTTTAATTTTATAGTGTAAATATTGATTATCAGAATGAAATTTAAGTAATCAGTCCTATTTCTAGCTTAACACTTAAGTTTTGAGCTAATTTCAGGTTTACAAGTGGGGACCTAAACAGTCTTCCAACCTTATATCTGGGGACATTTGTGTATAAATTATTAGATTTTGTACTAGTGTCGAAGCCTATATGGTTCCATCAGGTATTTCAATTTCATTTTTCACACTCGATAAATTTACAAGTGGGGACCTTCACAGTCATTTCAACAGACAAGTGGGGTCTTTTAAACACTCATTTTCTAATTTCATGTATATTTTAATTTTATAGTGTAAATATTGATTATCAGAATGAAATTTAAGTAATCAGTCCTATTTCTAGCTGAACACTTAAGTTTTGAGCTAATTTCAGGTTTACAAGTGGGGACCTAAACAGTCTTCCAACCTTATATCTGGGGACATTTGTGTATAAATTATTAGATTTTGCACTAGTGTCGAAGCCTATATGGTTCCATCAGGTATTTCAATTTCATTTTTCACTCTCGATAAATTTACAAGTGGGGACCTTAACAGTCATTTCAACAGACAAGTGGGGTCTTTTAAACACACATTTTCTTATTTCATGTATATTTTAATTTTATATTTTAAATATTGATTATTATAATGAAATTTAGGTAATCGGACCTTTTAATGGCTTAACACTTAAGTTTTGAGCTGATTTCAGGTTTACAAGTGGGGACCTAAACAATCTTCCAACCTTATATCTGGGGACATTTGTGTATAAATTATTAGGTTATAAATTAGTGTCAAAGCCTATATGGTTCAATCAAGTATTTCAATTTCATTTTTCACACTCGATATAAATTTACAAGTGGGGACCTTCACAGTCATTTCAACAGACAAGTGGGGTCTTTTAAACACACATTTTCTAATTTCATGTATATTTTAATTTTATATTTTAAATATTGATTATTATAATGAAATTTAGGTAATCGGACCTATTAAAGGCTTAACACTTAAGTTTTGAGCTGATTTCAGGTTTACAAGTGGGGACCTAAACAGTCTTCCAACCTTATATCTGGGGACATTTTTTGATTATACACTTTCAAGATCCACGCAGTGACTTCATTGACAAGTGGGGACTTTCACCTAGCGACATCTATATCTGAAATTTGAAAGTAATCTGGAATTAAGGTCCCCATTTATGCGGTGAAAATATCGTGTGTTTTCAGGTCCCTACATATAAATGTCTTGGGTTCTTTTTCCACAGCGAGTGTTTAATTATATGCTTTACGGCGCTCAACTAATTATGAAATCCTCTTTTTAATGAATTATAGTTAATTGGGTCCTCAGATGTCAATCACTCCTTACCGGTCCCCAAGTGTCAATCGTGTGCCCGTATGTCTGTGTGTGTGTGTGTGTGTCTGTTGTTACACCCACGTGACCGCGTTCGCAGTTTCCAAATCGGAGCAAACGTGTTCGCCATTTCCGAACTGCTTTCACAGTCACGGAAATGGCTCCTCTACTTGAGTTTTCACACCACCATCTTCTGGTCTTTGTCCATCCCACACGGACACCAGTCTGTACTTACTGGCTTCTAATCACCACCATCTTTTGGTCTTTGTCCATCCCATTTGGACACCAGTCTGTACATACTGGCTTCTAGACACCACCATCTTTTGGTCTTTGTCCATCCTATTTGGACACCAGTCTGTACATACTGGCTTCTAGACACCACCATCTACTGGTCTTCCGTCTATTCCACATAGACACCAATCTGTCTCATTGGCTTCTAACTCCATCGTCATCGTTTGGTTTAAGACATTCGCGGCGATCAGCTAGGGTTACGAGAAACGTCTAGCCTCCAAAAGGTGGGTTGTCCACCAAAGGTTTTCGCAATTGCGGTTGTTCTTGCTTTAATCTGTAGTTCGACACCCTTATATACTACCTATTTGAGTAAGGGGAAGCAACCGGCGTATGCTTCATTTCAAACGCCAATATTAGTCAAGCCTCTCAAGAATGTTTAATTTTTCTTTATCAAAACGATGTAACGCTCAATAAAGCGAACAACTAACGAAGAAAATATTGAATATTAATTATATTTATTTAAATATTTAAGATAATCTTGTTTCTCAACTCAAAATTAATACGGAAAAAGTTAAAAAGAAGTCTATGTTTTTTCCTCTCCGTGTGACGTAGTCCAGGAGAGGTTCTGTAACGGCAGTGTCTGTGTGTGTGTCTGTCTGTCTGTCTGTCCGTTGTTACACTCATGTGACCGCGTTCGCAGTTTGCGTATCGGAGCAAACGTGTTCGCCATTTCCGAACTGCTTTCGAAATCACGGAAATGGCTCCTCTACTTGAGTTCTGTCACACCACCATCTTCTGGTCTTTGTCCATCCCACACGGACACCAGTCTGTTCTTACTGGCTTCTAATCACCACCATCTTTTGGTCTTCGTCCATCCAACACGGACACCAGTCTGTTCTTACTGGCTTCTAATCACCACCATCTTCTGTTCTTTGTCAATCCCACATTGACACCAGTCTGCACTTACACTGGCTTCTAACACCACCATCCACTGGTCTTTCGCCTATTCCACATAGACACCAATCTGTATCATTGGCTTCTACTCCATTATCATCGTTTGGTTTTAGGATATACGCGGTGATCAGCTAGGGTTACGAGAAACGTCTAGCCTCACTAAGGTGGGACCGCCAACAAAGGTTTTCGCAATTGCGGTTTTTTTTACTATTTTAATGGAAACGAATCGTATATATACCCCAAAATTTGAAGAAAGCGGGCAAGAGGGGTACCCTTCACTTTAAACGTCAATATTAGCAAAGTTTGAGATGATAATAGGTATAACTTTATTTTAAACGATTTAACTATTATTAATGTTAATTATTGAAGATTAAAATAATTAAAAATAATCATATTTATTTAAATATTAAAGATAAATAATAAGAGAGAGATTATCATCGCCTCCTATGTCTACCAAGGCCCGTGCATGCGATATATTTCCTTCATCGCCTCCTATATCTATCAAGACCCGTGCATTGTGATATACTTTTCAAAACAACAACCAAAATGGGAAGCTCCTCTCAGAAACATAATAATTTCTTTTCTCTGTATATGAAATGAAAATATGGATAATATTGAGCTCCTTCTTTAATGGTATGAGTCTTTGCCTGTCTATTAATATTTTACGTAGGAGTAATACAATTTTAGCAAAGTCTAGAGAGGATAAACATAAGCGAGATTGTTTCGAAAAAAAATACTGTTTCCACTAATGGGTTTATACTCATTGTTACTGTCGTATAGAGTAATCATGATAAAAGCTTAAAAAATTACGAGAGGACAGACCTTTTTCATCCTCTTGTTTTATTCTTAATAAGAATATAAAACATTTAATTTGTATCAAAAAATATTTTTTGGTGCTGAGATTGCTTTAGAAAAATCCAAACGGTAAGGCATTGGTAAAAAAGACATGTGTAAGCTTTTTGCAGAGATGATAATTGTTTTACATGTTTTAAATAAGACTGAAGCTTCCACTATTGTGTTTATGCTCCTTAACTGTTTCACTGAAAACCATCTAGGTGTAGATAACAGCCAGACCAAAAATTTCAAAAATATATATTTTAAATCTAATCAGATACGCCCACCTAGTTGAAAATAGACCTATTAAATTTGCGGGAGCCATTCTTGAGAAGTTGTCTTTGCTTGTAGGTGGTTAATTTATCTACCAGAAAAAATTTGTGTTTGGAAGTTGGATATTAAGTCCAATTAAGTGGTTGTAAAGAACCAGCAGGTTTTTGCCGCTTCTTTTAGTGAGTATTCGACTTTTGTATGTAAAATGGAGGAAGATAATGTTGAGAGTAAGGATGAAATGCGGAAGCGCAAAGCGCGGAAAAGGATGAGGGCAAAAAGGTCGACGTTTTCATTGGATACTTAAGTTTATATAATCATCTCGACACGGAGAGGTAATATTTTGGTTTTCCCAACTTGCTGTCTGTGTGTGTCCGTCCATTGTTACACTAGTGCGTCGCGTTAGCTGTTAGCCCTGAGTTGATGTGTTAAGAAATCATACAGAACCTTAATATTCTCTTTTTCCATAATATAAAGTGAATATGAGGAAGTATTTTTCGTAATTACGATGCATTTAGTAGTTTTGTAACTTGAAAGCACTGTTTCAGTTTGACATTCCAAGGACATTTTTTAATATTATTATTTAAAATGGCTGTTTATATATTACTTAAGCTATACTACATCTGTATATAGAATAATCCTTGCTTTAGTTATATTAATTATCAAGAAGAACGCTAAGGCTCACACACTGTCGGTTAAATCAAGTATTATCCGTAACAGGCCTAGTGAACTAAATAGTAAATAATTGAGGCCCAAGGTGTAGTAAACTATGGGGGTTGATTTTCGTGTCTGTATTGAAGAGACATTAACGGTTCAGAGTGAGCCGAAAGTTAAATACACGCTTAAATAATAAGGTGTAGATATAATAATCGAAGAAAAGATCATGGTGGCAAATAGACCAGTGAAAGGGCTGATGGTAAACGGGTATTAGCTACGGAGTTTTCATTCTTTTTATGGTACGCAAGATTTTCAGTGGCGTTTAGCCACAAATCAGCTTTGGTGTTATTTAACCTTAACAAGCATAACACTGGTAAACAGCTGAAGCGTAGACAATTGGGCCTTCACAAACACATAAAGGTTATATCTCTCCAAAATTTATACACTTCATTTCCTGTTCTTTTCCCCATTGACTGATTTCCATGTGTCCAAGATTTATCCTTATTTGATGTAAAATGTCGTCTGCTTTGCTATATATATTCGCAATGCTTGGAATACTGCTTCAATAATTTGTAAATTTTTACTTCAAAAAAAGAGAAATAATTCCATATCTAGGTAAATAAGTTTGCAGTAGTAGACCTCTTGACTCGGAGAGGTAATATTTTGGTTTTCCCAACTTGTTTTCATGTAAACTGAATTTTCTTCATTTTCCGCTTGAAAAAACACGCGTGAGTTAAGAGCTTACTTAAATCGACCCGACTTTTATGCCAAGGTATAAAATAAGACTGTGTTACAAAACTTCCAAGAAACCAAAATTTCATCCAATTATACTATATTTTCATTTTAAGCAAAAACATTTATGCACGACGATATATATTAATATATTTTGATTATATTTAATTATATTTAACTATACATATTATCATTCTTGTTAATAATCTTGATTTTTAATGATTTATTAGTAGCGCCATTAGGATTCTAATAATTGAAGCTTGAGCAATTCACAATGAAATTACCTTTAAACTATCTAGTCCATACTAACGAAAAAACTAATGTGATTTAGCCTATCCTAAAAGTTGTCATTTAACAAGTCGACCCAATGGCTCGTAATAGCAGCCACATCGTTATCTATTTGATTAGCCCACAAAAATTCAAAGACCCTAAAAAAAATCAGAAGTGTCCGACCCCACAGATAAAAATTCAAAAGTATCCGACCCCACAGTCTCCCCCGACACTTTAGAGATAAACTAAACGATGAAAACTCGACTGTTCTATCGAGTCTCTATGGCTCAGTGGTAGCGTGTCTTACTGCTGAGCCAGCGACCCGGGTTCAATCTGACGATAACGAAGCGAAAACTCCGGCCACAAGTACTACTACTACTATTACGGTTCGGGTCAAACTAAGAGCCTATAGTATACTACGGTGTGGCTAAAAATAGGGTCAGTTTGAACTCAAACTTATTATAAGAAAGACCCGGCTTAAATTGTCTGTATGTCTTTTAGTAACGGTTTCCTAGCTTTCAGCATACAAAACCTTATTATTAACAGTTTTGACTTATCTTCAGTTGCTGTAAAACAGATTGTAGAAATTAACTCTATGGGGACGTCGTCTTGAGACTCTTCTATCTGTTTTCGACTTCTTCATAAAAATCAGAAGCCAAACGGCATATTCCACAATTAAAGCCAATAAGACTATGATGTTTCCGACGTAGTACAGAGAAAGAAGGCTTTCGATTTCCTTCACAGATATCGTTGAAAAATCGTCCTCTGGCCGTTTCCATTGGATGAGATCGAGAGAGTATCGCGCTTTGTGGAGGTGTTGGAAAAAGAGGTCATTTTCCATGATTAACTCTATTGTGAAATGAAGATTAATGTGTTATTAATTACACGGTGACAGAAGAATCTCTGATTCTTTTGTCTTACATCAGGTTAACTTTCTCCATGAACTTTGATTGCGAAAAATTGTAGGAAACCGCAAAAGACAAAAGCGTATTTTCTATGGACGGCGAGAAGTAGAATTTGTTTGCATAATTTATTTTATTTTCCATGTGTTGATTTTCAATCAGAAGAAATTGCATTATCAGTGTCCCAACGACCATGAACTCCCTGTTGTCCCCGACGTTTCATTATTCGTTGACGAACTGGTCTCCTAAAACCCCGTCTTCAATCGGAAGTATTGAGCTTTCTGGGATGGAGACATTGACCTAGAAATGAAATTTGTAGTTCTATTTAAATCGTCGAGTAATTTTAGAAGCAAAGAAAAATGTTTACTTACTGGTGTTCAATTACCGATCGGTTAGTGTATTTCTGCACTTACTTTTCGTTGAAAAGATACTAATTCGTCAGTGCCGTCCCAGAACAAGACGTTGTGAAAACCCTGTTTGACGAGTTGGTCAACGGTATCCACAGTATCGTAGTCCTTCTCGGTGAAATCCGATTTCAGGTTGGCTGATATTTCGAAGAAAATGAAAGTGGTAGCGATCAACCAGGACATGGCGCCACGTCATCGCTTTTTCGACACGGTTGTACGCTGTGACCAGAACTGCAAGTCGAATTTAAAGTGTGGATTTATTACACCATTTAAGTTCGAAGAAGCTTACGTTCGAAGAAAAAAGAGGAGTAAATTCTTCCAGATCATCTCGACAAAACTCATGACGAACGTTCGGCCATTTTTGGGCGTGGCCAAAGCCAAGATAATAGAAACTGCCAACAGACTCACTGCCCAGGTTATCGAGAACTGCAGTTAACGTTGAATAAATTGTTATTGTATTTCCTTTTTTTATACGGATTAAGTTTATGTTACTTGTCCTTCCATGTTGAGGAAAGAGAGAGATGGTTTCTTGGTCATTTTCGGGATTGAAGAGACGATAAAGGTCGAAGCTGAATCGCAAACGCTCGTGATTCGCCATTTCATTTCCGGAGAGTACAAAGTATCGATTTGGAAAGGAAAAAACATCGCATCTATTTCCTGAGAAAAGAATAGTAAACCATATCTTACTTCTTTCACTGATCAATTTAGAGCTGTAGAGATGGATATGCCATTTTTTTATATTCAGGTTCATGGTTGGAATGCAGAGATTTTTTTAGATTCAAGGCGACTCAAATGAGGGAGCCCATAATTTACATGAAGTTCTTTTTTTTTATAAAATTTTATCCAGAATTGATTCATATCAAATCATAATATTAGGTAATGGATTAATTATGTACGGCCAGAACAATGAAGGATTTAATTACTCTACGTGCAAATATTAACAAGTGCTTCGTGGAAGGCCTGCAGCGCCTGCCACGTTGTTGCGCGAGATTGAAATTCGGAGAATTACCGTTGAAAATTCACTCCGGTTTCGAAACGACTGTATAACTTCCAAAGGTACGGACACGATTTCGACACTTTGAATAACGTTTATATATTATTCATACTACGTCTTAAGATGAAGTGTAATAAATTTTTACCTAATGTTAAATCTTTTACGGAAAAACTCCGTCAGCGAAGTGAAGAAATATTTGGCGATCTCATCTAAGCTTTGGCTCGCCCATCTTTGGGCGTGGCCAAAGCTTAGATGATGGAAACTGCCAACAGACTCACTGCCCAAGTTATCGAGAACTGCAGTTAATATTGAAAGAAGTTATTATTGTATTTCCCTGGAGTATACGGATTAAGTTTATGTTACTTGTCCTTCCATGTTGAGGAAAGACAGGGATGGTTTCTTGGTCATTTTCGGGATTGAAGAGACGATAAAGGTCGAAGCTGAATCGCAAACGCTCATGATTCGCCATTTCATCTCCGGGGAATACAAAGTACTGATTTGGAAAGGAAAATAAATCATGTCCATTCCCTGAGAAAAGAATACGAAACAATATGTTACTATTTTTATTGATCAATTTAGAGCTGCAGAAGGATAAGCCACAAGAAAGTTATATCTATTTGTTAACATTATCAGAAGTCCATTAAATTAGCCAAGGAAGTAAACAATTACAATAGCTGGTATAGCGTACGTCTCTGCTGGGGTAAGAATTCCTTCTAACTACATGGATAGGGGGTTAAATTTTTCCCCTTTTCTAACTTTGTTAGAAATCTCGAGCTCCTCTCTAGGAAGTCTTTCTTGACGTGAGCGGGGCCTATGAACGGTGGATCTCTAAAGGGTAGATTGTTTGCTTTATTAAAAAATAAAAAGAGGAACGGCCACGGTCGTTAATTAGTTTTTTTTCAATAGGTTTATGAAGAGCAGAAATATATTACCTAAGGTAATATATTTCTGTGAAGAGTCATAAAAAACTGAATGACCTTGACTGTTCCAAAATTCACAGCCTCATCCCTTCTCCTGATTCTATGCTAAAGAGGGCTAGGTTTTACAGTGGAAGGGGGCGTTTTCCGGTCCTTTTAGAGATACAGTGTTATTTTCAGCCAATAGCTATTCTCTCTCAATAGGGCAAATTTGGCGTAAGATTCGCTCCTAAACCGGAGATCCGAGAAAAGTTATCGCGAGGTGGCGATTGTGTCGCCCTTCTTCAATATTACTACACAAGAGAGGTGAGTCCCAAACCCCGCTTTTGGTTACTTCCTAGGCTAATTTAATGGACTTCTGACATTATACGTTACAGTACTCTTTTTTTAGAGTTCAAAAGCTTCTTTTTAGAGGGGCCACTTATATTCTAGGCGGCATACATGAGGGACCCCGAAGTTCGATTCTTCGGAAAAAAAATTTTTGGTTCCTTTCAAATCACAATATAGGTCAGATGCAAATAATTTACGTATTGATCGAACTCAAATTGCCACTCCTGGCTTGCACGTGCAAATATTAACTTCTACTTTGCGCGTGCGTGCAGCGCCTGCCACGTTGAAATTCTGCGAGATTGAAATTCTGTAGATTACCGTTGAAATCTCACTCCGATTTCGAAACGTCTGTAAAACTTCTAGAGGTACGGACACGAGTTCGACGCTTCCAATAAAGTATATACATTATTCATAAAACATTTTAAGATGAAGAGTAATAACAGTTTAGCTAATGTTAAATCTTTTACGGAAAAACTCCATAATTGAAGCGTACAAATATTTGGCGGTCTCAAATCTCTCAGTTTCCTAAGCGAAAAACAAAATTTAGAACAATGTTATCGCCAAATTTAATCTTTCAAGAAGAATTTCGATTTTTAGTTTTGGAGCCGAGTTTAAAGATGCTTTTGTCATTGACTAAATACTCTTACCTCAACTACTCCAAACCGCATATCCTTCATGTTGAATGATCTTTCAATTACGGGTGTATGAATTTAGGGATATTATTCAGTGGAACAGAAAAACTGCGTAACGAACTAACGATAAGACTCTATATGCATATTTGAGAGACCGCGGAAGTGTTTCCAGGACTAAATGCGAAACATTCGTGCCAACAACAACCGTAGAAGTCGTATAACTAGCGAAGAGTACGCTTTACCATATCTTTAGATTTAGAATACTCAAAAAACCAAAAAACTACCTATTGTCTTAAAGTTATTTACTTACAGCAAGATATATTTCGTGTACTCTTAATGCGAGAACTCGAATCCCTAAGCGCCTCTCTTTATTTGAATAGTGCGACCAGTAATAGACGTGCCTGAGCCAGTCTTGTATATCTTCCACGTTGCACTTGGCAAAGCCTTGCCCCATACCATTATGCTCTTTTCTCAAATAGAAAGAAACGTTATGAAAATTTAATTTTTAAAAGGCCTTTTCCTCCCTATTCACTTTAGTTCCCTCTTTTTAGCCCAAGGAAACAATCATGACCACTGATCATAGTGAGTAAATATCGATATCGGCTTTAGCCTGGTATCGGCCATCTCTAGTCATATATTAATATTCATTTAGTTTCCTTATGTTTCCGATTTTTAGGCTTAAAAAGAATCGTAATTCAAGATGTTCATTAACTAAAATCGACCGAAATAAAAGCCAAGGCAACAGCGCCTAAAGTAGTTTTATCGACATTTATATAAGGTAACACTTGTTTACTTACTTGCCGCATTGCGGACGAAAGGAACATTTCTGTGTAATGCCCTTAATATTAAGTGAAATAGGCGAGACTGTAGGTGAAAGCGGCTCGAAATTATACCGGATTATAGCTTTCGAATTTTTTTCATATAAACTGAATTTTCTTCATTTTCCGCTTGAAAAAATACGCGTGAGTTAAGAGCTTACTTTAATCAACCCGACTTAATGCTAAGGTATAAAATAAGACTGTGTTACAACACTTACAAAAACCAAAATTTCATCCAATTATACTATATTTTCATTTTAAGCAAAAACATTTATACACTACGTCATATATTAATATATTTTGACTATAATAAACTATACTTATTTTCATTCTTGTTAATAATCTTGATTTTTAATAATTTATTAGTAGCGCTATTAGGATTCTAATAATTGAAGCTAGTGCAATTCGCAATGAAATTAACTTTAAACTATCTAGTCCTTACTAATGAAAAAACTAAAATGTGATTTAGCCTATCCTAAAAGTTGTCATTTAAAAATAGGGTCAGTTTGAATTCAAACTTATTATAAGAAAAACCCGGCTTAAAATGTCTGTATGTCTTTTAGTAACGGTTTCATAGCTTTCAGCATACAAAACCTTTTTATTAACAGTTTTGACTTATCTTCAGTTGCTGTAAAACAGATTGTAGAGATTAACTCTATGGGGACGTCGTCTTGAGACTCTTCTATCTGTTCTGGACTTCTTCAGAAAAATTGGAAGCCAAACTGCATATTCCGTCATTAAAGCCAATAAGGCTATGATGTTTCCGACGTAGTACAGAGAAAGAAGGCTTTCGATTTCCTTAACAGATATCGTTGAAAAATCGTCCTCTGGCCGTTTCCATTCGATGAGATCGATCGAGTATCGCGCTTTGTAGAGGTGATGGAATCTGAGATCGTTTTCCACGACTAACTCTATCCTGAAATGAAGATTAATGTGTTATTATTTACACAGTTACAGAAGAATCTCTGATTCTTTTGCCTTACATCAGGTTGACGTTCTCCATGACCTCTGATTGCGAGAAATTGTAGGAAACCGCAAAAGCCAAAAGCGTATTATCTATGGATCCAGCTGAACGTGTTACCAGTCGAAAAGTAGTATTTGTTCGCGTATTGTATTTTATTTTCAATTTCTTGATTTTCAATCAGAAGAAGTTGCATTATCAGTGTCCCAACGACCATGAACTTTCTCTTGTCCCCGACGTTTCTTGCTACGTTGACGAACTCTTCTCCGAAAACCCCGTTCGCAATCGGAAGTATTGAACTTTCTGGGATGGAGACATTGACCTAGAAATGAAATTTATAGTTCTGCTTAAATCGAAGCAAAGAAAAAATTATTACTTGCACGTGTTTCTTGGTGTATTTCTGCACTTACCTTTCTGCGAAAAGATACTAATTCGTCCGATTCCTCCCAGAACCAGACATTTTTGAAACCCTGTTTGACGAGTTGGTCGATGGTGTCCACAGTATCTTAGTCCCTCTAAGTGAAATCCGACTTCAGGTTTCCTGATATTTCGAAGAAAATGAAAGTGGTCGCGATCAACCAGGACATGGCGCCACATGATCACTTTTTCAACACGTCTGTACGCTGTGATCAGAATTGCAAGTCCAATTTAAAGTGTGGATTTATTAGACCATTTAAATTCGAAGAAACTTACGTTCGAAGAAAAAGAGGAGTAAATTCTTCCAGATTATTTCGAAAAAAGTCATGACGAACGAGCGGCCATTTTTGGGCGTGGCCAAAGCCAAGATAATGGAAACTGCCAACAGACTCACTGCACAAGTTTTCGAGAACTGTAGTTAATGTTCAAACAAATTGTTATTATATTCCTTAGGAAGATATGGAAGAAGTTCACGTTACTTGTCCTTCCATGTTGAGGAAAGACAGAGATGGTTTCTTGGTCATTTTCGGGATTGAAGAGACGATAAAGGTCGAAGCTGAATCGCAAACGCTCGTGATTCGCCATTTCATCTCCGGGGAATTCAAAGTATGGATTTGGAAAGGAAAAAACATCGCATCTATTCCCTGAGAAAAGAATAGTAAACCATATCTTACTTCTTTCACTGATCAATTTAGAGCTGTAGGCCTAGATGTATATGCCATTTTTAATAGTATACGCTTCAGTAGTTCATGGTTGGAATGCAGAGGGTTTTTTAGATTCAAGGCAACTTAAATGGGGAGCCCATAATTTACCTCAAGTTCTTTTTTTTTATATATAAAAAATATTTCTTATCCAGAATTGCTTCATATCAAATCATAATATTAGGTAATGGATTAATTATCAATGAAGGATTTAATTACTGTCAAAATGCTACTCCTGCCTTATACCTGTAAATATTAACAGGTGGTTCGTGGAAGGCCTGCAGCGTCTGCCACGTTTTTGCGCGAGATTGAAATTCTGAAAATTACCGTTGAAAACTCACTGCGGTTTCGAAACTTCTGTAAATCTTCTAGAGGTACGGACACAATTTCGACGCTTCGTGTAAAGTATATAAATTATTCATACAACATCTTAAGATGAAGTGTAATAGATGTTTACCTAATGTTAAATCTTTTACGGAAAAACCCCGTCAGCGAAGTGAAGAAATATTTGGAGATCTCAAATTCCTCGGTTTCCTATAATAAAAGCAAAGTTTAGAGCTACCATTTTGCGCAAGATAATCTTTCAAGAACAATTTCGATTTATAGTTTCGGAGCCGAGTTGAAAGATGCTTTTGTCATTGACCTAAATACTTTTACCTCGACTACTCCAAACTGGATATAATTCATGTTGACTGATCTCTGAATTACACCGAATCAAACGGGAGTATGAGCGTATGATTATGTTCAGGACCATACGTGCCTATTTGAGAGACCGACAAAAGTTGTTCCAAGACTAAATGCGTACCATTCGTACCAACAACAGCCTTAAAAGCGCATAGTGCACGTTACCAAAAATTTAATTTAGGAACGCTATTGAACCTATTTCCCCTCAGCTTTGCTATTTATCTACCCTTAATTTTATCACGATATATTTGCTTTGCATTCATAATTAAATATTGAGACGAGCTTAATTATGTGAAGATATTATTGCCGTTGTGGGTTAAGTACCTTTTATATCTATGATATCGATCCAACTTTGTACGCGCTTGGGGTTGGCTGAAAAGGGATACTGGAGGATATTAAAGAAATCAAATATGTTACGTAAGAGTAAATGCGTCCAGGGATAGATTTAATTTTAGAAGTAGGAATGGAGAACGGTTAGAATTTACTTCAGTCCAACTCATAGCCCAGTATAAAGCCCCTCCCTCCAAGTTTAAATTATCTTATTGGCTCATGCAAAAACGTTTTGATGACGTTGCTGACGGGTACGGCGAAAAATAAGTAATTCGGTTTTACCTCTGTCGCACCTCTGTCGCTATGACCCGCCTCTTCTTTCAGACCCCTCCGTCCCGTGGAATGGGGTCCGGGACTTTGACGCGCGCCCCTACATTACTTACCTTGTTCTCCATTCCTACTTCTCAAATTAAATCTATCCCTGGTGGAATATAATATAATACAACAATTTTTTTAAAGTTCGACATTATTTCTACATTACCGTTAGATAATTTTACACTAAAATACATTACCCTTTAACATCAAAACGTAATTTATTTCATTATGTAATACTAATTACAATATTATTATTCTTAGTTATTTTAAATCGTCTTAAGTGCTATTATAATATCTTATGCTATCGAGTGTTTTCTCAAAAACGGTTGAGAGACAGAAACGAAAGTGATTTGTCAAATATCGTGGATTTCAATAAATTCCAACGTATTATGAATTCCTAACATAGGCCAAGAAGCTGCCCAACAAATATGCGATAAACCCGCGGATGTGTGTAAATCGAGGCGGAAATAGCTAGGTCACGTGGGCAAATGGAACTATTTCACCGGCAATCCCAAGTGGTGGGTTTGAAATCTTGGCCATGCGCAGAGAGAGGAGTACGAGTTTCTCTCTCATAAGGTTGGGGGGAGGGAGTTCATATTTTTTTCTCCTGAAAAAGCGAAATGCCTTGTGGAAAGTAAGAGATGTGAATCCATAATTAAAATTACCTCAGTGTGAACTTCGTCTTCAGACAATTGCCGCGGTTCTCTTCTTCTTCAAAGCCAGCAGAAGGGATAAGCCATATTCCAATATTAATGACAATACCGCGATGACGTTTCCCACGTAGAACAGAGAAAGAAGGCTTTCGATTTCCTTAACGGATATCGTTGGAAAATCGTCCACTGGCTGTTTCCATTTTATGAGATCGATCGCGTATCGCCCTTTGTACAAAAGAGCGAATAAAAAGTCGTTTTCGGTTATTAACTCGACCCTGAAACAATGACGAAGTGTTAAAAGGGATAAAATCCCGATTTAGTCTTACATCAGGTTGACTTTCTCCATGAACTTCGATCGCGAGAAATTGGATGAAACAACCAAAATCAAAAGCTGATTGTCTATGGACGGCGAAAAGTAGTATTTGTTCGCGTATTGTATTTTATTTTCCATTTCTTGATTTTCTAGCAGAATAAGTTGCATTATCATTGTCCCAACGACCATGACCTTTCTGTTGTCACCGACATTTTCCGCGACGTTCAAGAACTGGTCTCCAACAACCCCGTTTTCAATTGGGAGTATCTAAGTTTCGGGGATGGGCACGTTAACCTAGTTACCAAATTTATTGTTCAAGTTATTTAAATCATCCAATTAGGGTGGACGCTGGTTTCATCTAATATTTCTCTTAAAATGTTTACTTGCTTGAGATTAGATTTAGCGATCGATTTTTGTATTTCTGCTCCTACCTTTCTGCGAAATGAAGTTAATTCGTCAGTGGCATCCCAGAACCAGACATTTTTGAAACCCTGTTTGACAAGTTGGTCGACGGTGTCCACAGTATCGTATTCCTTCTCGGTGAAATCCGACTTTAGGTTGCCTGATATTTCGAAGAAAATGAAAGTGGTCGCGATCAACCAGGACATGGCCCCCACGCGCCACGCAATCGCTTTCTCGACACGGTTGTACGCTGTGACCAAAAATACGTATCGGTTTTCAAGTATGGATTTATTACACCATTTAAATTGAATGGCGCTTACGTTCGTAGAAAAAAATTAGGAAATTCTTCCACATCATTTCGACGAAAGTAAGGACTAACGGTCGGCCATTTTGATTGTTGGGCGTGGCCAAAGCCAAGAGGAACGACACTGCCAAAAGGCTCACCATCCAAAATACCGAGAACTACAGTTAATGTTGAAATTATATATCTACCTCGAGAACATAGAATAATAGTTAACGTTACTTGTCCTTCCATGTTGAGGAAAGACAGAGATGGTGTCTTGGTCATATTCGGGACTGAAGAGATGATGAAGGTCGACACTGAGTCATAAACGCTCGTCATTCCACATTTCATCTCAGGTGTATAGAAACTATCGACTTGTATAGGAAAAAACATCACGTCCATTGTCTACAAAAAAAATAAATGAAGGTTTTAAATCGAAGCAATTATTATGCTTAAAATGATTTTAGGAACAAGTTTTCTTAAAACGACTTAACTAAAATTAAGATGTATTACTGACGGTTAAAATAATTAATATCAATGATATTTATTTAATTATTTAAGTAGGTAGATAGCCCTCGTCTCGTCTCGGAGAGATTTATTATGTTTTCCCAACTTTTTACCTCTCCGTGTGACGTATTCCAGGAGAGGTTCTGTAACGGCCGTGTCTGTGTGTGTGTCTGTCTGTGTATCTGTCCGTTGTTACACCCACGTGACCGCGTTCGCAGTTTGCGAATCGGAGCAAACGTGTTCACCATTTCCTAACTGCTTTCACAGTCACGGAAATGGCTCCTCTACTTGAGTTCTCCCACCACCATCTTTAGGTCTTCGTCCATCCCACACGGACACCAGTCTGTTCTTACTGGCTTCTAACACCACCATCCACTGGTCTTTCGTCTATTTCACATAGACACCAATCTGTATCATTGGCTTCTACTCCAATATTATCGTTTGGTTTTAGGATATACGCGGCGATCAGCTAGGGTTACGAGAAACGTCTAGCCTCACTAAGGTGGGATCGGCCACCAAAGGCGTTCGCAATTGCGCTTTTTCCTTACTATTATAATGGAAACGAATCGTATATATACCCCAAAATTTGAAGAAAGCGGGCAAGAGGGGTACCCTTCACTTTAAACGTCAATATTAGCAAAGTTTGAGATGATAATAGGTATAACTTTATTTTAAACGATTTAACTATCATTAATGTTAGTTATTGAAGATTAAAATAATTAAAAATAGTTATATTTATTTAAATATTAAAGATAAACCTCTCTTGCAAAGAGAGAGATTATCATCACCTCCTATATCTACCAAGGCCCGTGCATGCGATATATTTCCTTCATTACCTCCTATATCTATCAAGGCCCGTGCATTTCGATATACTTTTCAAAACAACAACCAAAGTGGGAAGCTCCTCTCAGAAACATAATAATTTCTTTTCTCTGTATATGAAATGAAAATATGGATAATATTGCGCTCCTTCTTTAATGGTATCAATCCTTGCCTGTCTATTAATATTTTACGAAGGAGTAATACGTTTTTAGCGAAGTCTAGAGAGGATAAACATAAGCGAGATTGTTTCGGAAAAAAATACTGCTTCCACTAATGGGTTTATACTCCTTGTTACTGTTGTATAGAGTAATCATGATAAAAGCTTAAAAAATTACGAGAGGACAGACCTTTTTTATCCTCTTGTTTTATTCTTAATAAGAATATAAAACATTCATTTTGTATCAAAAAATATTTTTTGGTGCTAAGATTGCTTTAAAAAAATCCAAACGGTTAGGCATTGGTAAAAAAGACAAATGATATTTTTCAAATCAAATGAGATAACGCCCACCTAGTTGAAAATGGCCCTTTTTTATCCGCGGGAGCCATTCTTAATGAGAATTTCGATGCTAGTAGGTTGTCAATTAAACTACCGGTATATTATTGTTGTTGGAAATTGGATATTAAGTCAAATTGTGGTTGTAAAGAGCCAGCTGGTTTTTGCCGCTTCTTTTTGTGAGTATCTGATTTTTGTATGTAAAATGGAGGAAAATAATGTTGAGAGTAAGGATGAAATGCGGAAGCGCAAAGCGCGGGAAAGGATGAGGGCAAAAAGGTCGACGTTTTCATTGGATACTTAAGCTTATATAATCTTCTCGACACGGAGAGGTAATATTTTGGTTTTCCCAACTTGTTAATATTACCTGTTTTAAATCACTCCGGTTTCGAATGGTGTTAACCTCATCCAAAGGTACGGGCACAAAAACAACACTTGGAATAAGATAAAAATATTATTTAGACAACGCGATAAAAAGATGTGAGACAGAATTCTACATAATGTTAAACCTTTTACTGAAAAACTCCGATATCGAAATGTAGAGATTTTTGGCCATATCAAAATCCTTACTTTCCTATTTGTGAAAAAGACAATTTACACAATAGAAATTGGCCAATGAAACTTATTTCAATAATATCAGTTTTTTGACATCGAGTCGCGTTGATAGAAAAACCTACATTTCAGATTTTTGTTGTGTAAATATTATTTTCTTACCTCGATTATTCCCATTCGAATATTAACCATGTTGAATTATTTGTAATTCAGACTATTGAGGACTGCGTTGCACAGAAGGGATTTATTTGCCTTTAACTATTCAGCAAAACCCAAAATTGACGGATTACCGATTTTCTCAAAGTTCAAAGTTCATATTTATCTAGATTTATTTCATGCACTAGATTATATTTTGCGCATTCCAAATTTAGTGTTGACTCTGGTTTACTTTCTGTTATGGAAAAACAATGCTTTTGTGTTACGTATTGCTGTTCCGAGTTAAGTGAATTGATCGGATTACATGCCAAGGGAGTGGCTAAGAAAATGTTTTCGAAATGTTTGAATATCGTTAGAACAAAGGCATGGATTTAAGATAAGAAGATGGTGGGCGAAGATATAGTAAATGCGTCAATAAAGCTGTGACGCAAACACCTGAAGAAGAAAACCATAAACATAATGGAAACCGTTTTTCTAGGGGTCGACAAGGCTAGAAAAGTCTACTAATACATTTACGTTATAGAGGAATAATTTTAAGGGAAAATACGAATTCTTGAAAATTAATGGCGACAGTGTTTAATTACTATTCCAATTAACCAAAGTCACTTATGCAAAAACATTTTAATAATTTCAGAATTACATTGTATTTGGTTCTAAGTTTATCCGCGTCACGTTTAAAGGAAAGCATAATCTAAACAACTTTTAACATATAAGAAACACGAAAATAGTAGCGGAAAAACATTTGCCTTTAATTATCAATATTATTAACATACCGAAAAGCACATTCAGCTTAGCATGATTTTTTTCTAATAATTTAAATATACTGCATGTGTTGCGCGCATGGATTCGCTAGTATTACGAATGGCAAGGTCAAGTGAGGAAAAGGAACTATATCACTGTGGAGAATCCTTAGTGGTGAGTTTGAAATTTCGCCCATGCGCAAAGAGATAAAATTAGAATTTCTCTCTCACTCACAAGTAAAGGCCTTGGGGTGGTTGCTAGTCATATTTTCCTACCTGCTGAACGGGCGCCGATGCGAAATGCCTTGTTTAAGGTTAGACGTGGAAAATTAATAATATCTTAGTATTTATACATATCCATGATAAAATATTACGAAGGTTAACTCAATGTGAACGTCGTCTTGAGACCTTAGATGCGGTTCTCTTCTTCTTTAAAGCCAGCAGAAGGAATAAAGCATATTCCAAGATTAAAGCCAATACCGCGATCGATCGCGTATCGCGCTTTGTACATGAAAACGAATAAGAGATCGTTCTCCGCGCACAACTCTATTCTGAAACGGAAACTGACGTGTTAAAATTTTCAAAATCCTTTTTTATTTCTTTAGTCTTACAACAGGTTGGCTTTCTCCATGAGTTCTGATTGTGAGAAATTCGATGAAACGACCAAAACCAAAAGGGTATCTTCTATGGACGGCGAAAAGTATTACGTGTTTGCGAATTGTATTTTATTTTTCATTTCCAGATTTTCAAGCAGAATGAATTGCATTATCAGTGTCCCAGCGACCATGAAGTTCCTGTTGTCGCCGTCGTTTTGCGCGACGTTGACGAACTGTTCTCCCATAACCCCGTCTTCAATTGGGAGTAATGAAGTTTCGGGGATTTGCACGTTGACCTAGTCAAAGAAATTTATTGTTCTATTAGTTCATATCATCCAATTATTACAAAATAGATATAGAAGATGTGACCCAAGACCCAAGAATAGATGCAACCCAAGAATAGATGCAACTACATAGTCAACGCTAGTTTCGTCTATAATGGTTTTCTTGCTTAAGACCCTTTTCCGGTCGATTCTGCACTTACTTTTAAGCGAAAAGAAGTTAATTCGTCAGTGCCATCCCAGAACCAGACATTTTTGAAACCATTTTTCACGAGTTGGTCGACGGTGTCCACTGTATCGTAGGACTTCTCGGTGAAATCCGACTTCAGTTTGCCTGATATTACGAAGAAAATAAAAGTGGTCGCGACCAGCGAGGACATGGCCGCCACGCGCCACGTAATTGCCTTTTCAACACGGTTGTACGCTGTGACCAGAAATAGGGGTCGCATTTCAAATGTTGATTTATTACACCATTTATTGTCGAAATAGCTCACGTTCATAGAAAAAAATTAGGAAATTCTTCCAAATCATTTCGACAAAAGTAAAGATGAACCGTCGGCCATTTTGGTTTTTGGGCGTGGCCAAAGCCAAGAGGAACGACACTGCCAATAGACTCACCATCCTAGATACCGAAAACTACAGTTAATGTTGAAAGAAATTGTTATTGTATTTCCTTCGGAAGATACGGAAAACGTTCACTCAACTTGTCCTTCCATGTTGAGGAAAGACAGAGATGGTGTCTTGGTCATTTTTGGGATTGAAGAGATGATGAAGGTCGAAACTGAGTCATAAACGCTCGTCATTCGAAATTTCATCTCAGGTGTAAAAAAGTATCGAGGTGTATTGGAAAAAACAGCAAGTCTATTGTCTGCCAGAAGGATACGTTTTAAAATTTACAATTATATGTATAATTAAGTTTGTTCGAATATAGCTTTTTCGACATAATCTAATGTGAACAATCGCTGGTAAATGTAAACATCCTGACCCTAAATACTGAAGGAGGTAGTGACTGAACACTGGACCCAAATGTGAACAACAATGATAAGAAAATGGGAGGAATAAAAAAGGCCCTAGGAAAGGACAGGGCTGCCACAGTACCTGGAAATCCTGGAAATCCTGGAAAATCTGGAAAAGTCAGGGAATTTAAAAATGGGCCGAAAAGGTCAGGGAATTTGATTTTACTAAACTAGTAAAATTATGTATTATGTTGAATAAGTTGTCAGAAATTTAAAATTTAAATCTCAGAACTTACTTAAAATAATTATGACTAAAAGGGTTGTTACAATCAAACCACTTTCAAAAGTTCTTTTTTAAAAAGCGTACTAGATTCTAAGCGTTTGATATCTTCATTTAGTGAGTTCCTTAGTGTAATGCCACAATGCTTAACACTATTTTTTCTTAGTGAGTTCTGAAGATTGTTTACCCAGAAATTCAAATGGTATAAATAAGTTTATTATCTAGCTTAATGAAGTGGTCCAGTAGGTACTCAGGGCAGTTTTCTTTAGATATTTTAAACATGAGTATTAGCAGGTTGCATTTATAGGTTTTTCTTAGATTTAGCCAACCCAATTCTTTAAGAGTGTCAGTGGCCGAGGTGCGTTTTTTTTTCGAGGTGAAACGGGCCGCGTGATTATGGGCTACTTGAAGCTAGCTTAAGCAGGAACTATTAGCTAAGTTATAAAATAGGTCACCAAAATTAAGCATTGGCTGTATTAAAGCTTTGGAGAGGTGATTTTATATTTTTGGAGTTTAATGATTTATAGAGGGCTCGAAGCATTGCCATCCTACATGTGCTTTTCTTCAAAACATAGTCAATGTGATCCTTCCAAAATAGGGAGTCATCGATTATTAACCCTAGATATTTTTAGGATGACACCCGTTTAGTTGAGCTCCAAGTCAGTGGGCAGCGATTTACTATTCGGCCATAATATCATATATGCAGTCTTAAATTCGTTCAAGATAAGATTCCGTGTTTCTAGTGCCTATTTAAAAATGGCCACTTCCGAGCTCATTTCTTTCATTAACTTTCCAAAGCACTCGGATGATTTTATAAGCGCGCTGTCGTCAGCGTATTTGTTGGAGATTCTCGATTTCAGTCGCCCATGGATGATGCTGGTGTAGATATTAAACAATATTGGTTGCAATATACTTCCTTGAAGGACACCACTAGTGATCTCTCCTGGTAATGAGACAGGGCCATTAATGGCTACCGCTTGTTTCCGGTTACATAGGTAGGATCGAAACCATTGTAGTGATTTTTCAGAAATATTCTTCCTTTGTAGAGTTGTTAATTAGTGTCCGTGAATCACGGTATCAAAATCCTTGCTTAGATCCGTGAATATAAAACCAAAGTAATGTCCCATACTCAGTCGCTTTATTGTAGTTCCGAGAAGATAGAGGATGCTCTAAACAGTCAAGTAACCTGGTCGGAAACCAGATTGTAGTCTGTGTAGATGGTTATTGTCAGAAACAAGTTCGTAAAGTTGTTTGTGCGCAAAGTGTGCGAGTGATTTTGAGAGGCAAGGGAGGACAGAAACTTATCTGTAGTTTTCCATCTTCGTTGTATCGTCTTTTTTTATAACTGGGTTACACCTTCGCGGTTTTCCATGCCGCTGGGAATGTTCCTTCTTTAAAGGATGAATTTATTATTTTAGTTATGAAAGGTGAGGCAATTCATGCCAGGGACTGAACAATCTTTGCTGGAACCCGTGGCATTCTTTGGTTTTGTTTTCTTAAGGTAATTGAAAACGGATTCCTCCGAGATATTTTGAATGTGAAATAACTTAATACGTTCTGCACTTTCCGGTTCGACATTGAGATTAGTAGGGATAGTAATTTGATGACTTGATGAAAAGTAGCGATGTTATTCAGTAGCAATATCATTACGTGAGTCTATAGTATTTCCTTAAAGATCTATGGTATTTATGGCTGGGCTCTTCATTTTCAAGAAGGGCTTTAATATTTTCTATGCGGATCCTGATCCGTGTTTCCCAATAGGCATATTTTTATGAAATAATTTTCTTTGTTCACTGTCACTTGGTTTCTGTACTGGGTCTCAAGACGACGTCGGCCTGGAGTACGGATTTTCAATAACAGACATAGCGAAGATGCATCAAATGCTTAATTTCTCTATTAAGCCATGGGGGATCCTTTTTTGACTGATATTTCTTGTTATCTAAGGTGCTCTTTTGTCAATCGTTTCGGTTATGACCGAGTTCTTTTTGGACGGCACCATCCACCTCTACTATGGTGACACTAACCAGGGTTAAGCTATCCTTTATTGTCTTCACAAATACATCAGCGGAGGTCTTATGGTAATCTCTGAATGCAGTTAGGATTTTGGGAATTTTTGGACACTTTCTTTTGTGAACGCAGTGTATCATGAAATACACCTTGCCATCCTTATGGGGCGTGGCTAATTTGGCATGTCAAGGACTGTTGAATCGAACTTTGTGCTTAGAGCCGCTAACTCCAGCCGGCCAGAGGTTTGCTTCACATATAATTGGTGTCTCATTCGTGTACCTGACTATAAAGGATCTCAAGTCGGTGTTGTAACTGCGTGTCCTTCTTATAGGAAGCGGCGTTTTCTCGTGTTTCATGATATATTTAGTGGTGTTTTCCTCCGTGGCTTTGATTCAGAAATTCGAAATAATATACTCGTCAAGCTCTTCTGCGGACCTTAATTCGTAGAAATTAGCCATTTCCTGTGGCATTTGGCCCATAATTTTCTCTTTCCCCTTCTTCTTTGGTGGAACGAGTTCAGCTGGTTGCGAGGTAAATTCTGCTCGTAGTGCCTGGGAGAAGAGTCTTTTGGGGTTTGTGGTTGTAGTTGATATATTATCCTGGTTCCACTTCCACGATAGTATTACTACTTCTTTTTTGTCCATCTGTATCCTTCCCAGGACAACAGGGAGCCGTGGTCGGGATAAAATAGATATTCCAGCATCGATTGGGTTGTGGTTTTGTTGGGCCTCAAGGGTTGATATTCTGGCAGATAAACCCTGAAACCATGATGACGCTGGAGCGTCCGAGGTTTTACCATTTTTGTCGGTGTCGGATACTATCTTTTGGAAACTGGCAAAATTTAAGGAGATTTTTCTCAATTTGGGCTTCCATAACATTAATTTGGTCTCCGCATTTACATTTATTTTTGGCAAAACTTACATGTTTTGTTCTGAGTTTTTGCATTTCAATTTTAAGGGTTAATTTCTGATCCGTTGTTTAATCCAATTCCTTGGTGGTTTTGAAAGCTTCTGTAACGAACCAAATCCAACGATCCGTAATTTAACGCTATTTCGCGGGTCAGAGCATACATCGTACTATTACTGGGGTCCGATAATTAATAAAGGAATAATACGATACTTTCTCTAGTTACTCTTTATTAACATCATAAAAGTTCCTTATCGCATGGGAATGTGTTGTCCTTCCCGTGACCGGTACACCGCTAACCAAGCCCTAAACCATGCCGCCCCTACTCAAGGTAAGACCCGGGCTTATATACCATATAAGCGGGTACATGTGAGGTTAAAGGTCAGGTCACGAACGTCTAACGGCGCCATCTGGCGGCGGCCGTTACATATTCCCCCCAACACATTCGCATACGATAAGTATAAGGAAATATTTACAAGGCTACAAAAAAGATAATAAATATAATCACAAAGTATAATGTCATTAAGTGACAAAACTAGTTTAGAATTTAAAATTTAGTAAAGTATTTAAGTTAAAAGTTAGTTAGTTGTGAATCATATTCGAATGGACTCCAGCGTCTCACTTCGAGCCTGTATCGCTTGCGATACAATTCGGCCCTGGGTCTTCTTTCTGACTTGCATATAGCCCAGGAACTTCGGCTTCTCTTTTCGCACTAGCACATCTTGCCTCCGTTGTCGGTTCCGCTTCCAGGACGTTTGGTACGGTCCCCCTTCGACGGAGGGTAACGGACCCTTGGAATACCAGTCCTTCCGTGGTGTTGTATGATGGAGCCCGCGAGGAGGGTAACTCTTCCGGTGGGTCCAGTTGCGGCAAGGTATCTTGTCCCCGTAATAGGAAGGAAATCTTCCTCCGATGTCGTAAAAAGTTGACTTCCCAAGGAGTTCCGAGGCATCAGATACAATTGATTTGATGGACTGGTGACAATCCTCCAAAACGACCCGGAGTTGTTTGCGCAGGGCCCTTGCTGCTTGTTTCGGTACGGAAGGTGCATGTAAAACAGTAGGTTTCGTACTCACGTCCGTTTGCGGAGGCTTGATCGGCTTCATCGAGACGGAACTGCCATCGTTTACCGTGGTCAGAAGTGGTCTGTCTGTCTGATGAGGTGCTGCTGGGCTACTGACTAAGGCTGTAGGGCGCAATGATTCCTTAGGCTTTTCGTCTACTGTTGACTGACTGAGTTTATGGTGACAGTGAGGGCATTCCCCCAGACCTGAGATCGATCCAAGCGCTTCAGTTGGCATCGTTGGCATAGGGAGAGGGGCAGAGTTCCCCCAGCGTGTCCTCAGCTTTTTCAGTACATCGAGAGGGTGAAGTGTAAAGAGTTGACGCATCTTAGATCCAATGAAGGATATTATTAGAATACATATTCCCATATCGATTATGTTCAGTAATGCAGGTTCCATCCTGAAAATCGTCCTTCCCCCAGTATGAGGGCTTGTCACAAGGCCAAGGTCCTGTGATCTGCGTTGATACAAGTCCGGACGACCAAGGGCCACGAGTTTATCGGCCCTAACTTGTCGAAATAAGGGGGAGTAGGCGAGTTAGGCCCAAACTAGGCTTAGCGATGTTCGACGGCGTTGACGGCAAAGTACGTTAAAACATAGGACGGCTACGATTGAGAGACTTAATTCGTTCGCCGAGGCTTCGTGACGTTCCCCCCATGGGCCACCATATGTAACGAACCAAATTCTACGATCCGTAATTTAACGCTATTTCGCGGGTCAGAGCATACATCGTACTATTACTGGGGTCCGATAATTAATAAAGGAAGAATACGTTACTTTCTCTAGTTACTCTTTATTAACATCATAAAAGTTCCTTATCGCATGGGAATGTGTTGTCCTTCCCGTGACCGGTACACCGCTAACCAAGCCCTAAACCATGCCGCCCCTACTCAAGGTAAGACCCGGGCTTATATACTATATAAGCGGGTACGTGTGAGGTTAAAGGCCAGGTCACGAACGTCTAACGGCGCCATCTGGCGGCGGCCGTTACACTTCTTTCATTCGGTTTCTACATATCGGGCAGCATTAGAAGCGTTTTGCTTCAGATGCCTTGATACAAACACAAGCTATGTGGTAGCACCCAAGGAATATATCGCAGATAGCCATTACTCCAGCATTTTCATCTTTCAGGCCAAAAATACAGTTTTTGAGGCAGTAATTGTCCATTTGAGTAGAATATTCAACCAATATTCAGTCAGTACAAGGTCTAATTTGGACTATGTTATAATTACTTCACTCTTATTGTAACTTTAGTGCTAGCCCTAGGATTACGTGAGGTTTTCAGGAGCAAAAAACTTACGTGCGCACACTCGAAGGAGCCTTAGAAGATAATTGTTTGTACAGACCCCGCGTGTCACTGGTAAATAAATAGCTATTTTTCTAATTTTGAGCTAGATATAGTAGTGCTCAATTAGGCGAGGTGATTTAAAGGTTCAGGTTAAAGTTGGTCATTACTTCTGAGTGCATGTCTTCAATGGGTGTAAAACATAATGCATTACCGTATTTTCGACTCCCAAGGGCGTGCAAACCTTTCTTCAGAAGCGTGTGCAAAATCCCACACTGGTAGAGAAAGTTGTGTAAAATATTTTGCACTATTGTATACAACTTCAAACTACCTTAACCTCCTTCCAAAATCAAACTAGATCAAAAATCATTTTGAAGTACATACACCAATGTGCTAAGGTTGTTCAGCACCCAACAATAATCTAAGTCTGTACAGGGTCTCGCATGCACTATAAAAATACGAAGAGGGCCGCAAAAGCTTGAGAGTTGATGCCTGATCAATTCAATACTCGTGGGATACAGTAGCCATGATATTATAAGGTGTCATTTCTAGTTTAGCATATATTTTTTCTCTTTTCGTAAATCGTAGAAAATAGTAAAATGTCTTTAGCCTACCTCTTCTTTCTCAAAGTTGATATCTACAATAGTTTGAAGCGCTAGCTGCAACACACTTTCTCTCAATCAGCTTTACTATTAGCCACGGTTATATGTGAAAGAAATGCTACACTGTATACTGTACCGAAAACCGTGGTTGCCATAGCATTGTCTATAGATGTATATTGAAAGGAAAACTGGTGGAAGTCAGGGACGATATATTCACATACACGACTATCACACAATGAGAAATTCTTCATTTCCAGGAAGAGTTTAAAAATGATTCTACACTCCCTTAACATGCGTTTCATAATTCGTTTTACAACCTGAGCTTCACTTCAAAACCGTCCTCGCGCGACGGTTTTTTGAACCATCAAAGGTGTCACTTCTACCAGTCCCCTATACAATTGCAATATCTATGGAATCGCACTGCCTATTCGCGTGCATACCACCAAATAACTAGGCATCAGAACATAACTCCATTAGTCAAAAATGTCTTGATTAGAATCAAGACTTAAAAAAGTATCGATAAGACTGAGGTTATCACTTTACTTAAGGTTCAGATATTAATTTTTCTTTTTAATTGAAACTTAAAGGCATGCTTAGAAAAAAACAACGTTCCATTACCGTTTTACGTTGAAATAACTTTTTTTACAGGTAATCAATTTCAAAAATTTACTTATCTCGGGTTTTCGGGCACAATTCCATTCCCCCAAAACATTTTATCATTACATTAATTACTTTTGAGAGAGTACGTGTATGACTTTGAGTTTTAAAAGGTTCCCCCATTTGTTCCCGTCATGCTTCGCAGTGGAACAGTTGAAAACAATGGCGGAAAATTAAGTAGGGACAGTTGGATTTTTACTCGTGGTTATGCAAAATGATGTAATGTCTAGTGTACTTCAGTCAACAGTCATACTGTTCATTCTCATAGCTCAGGACATGATTAATGCTACTCAACTATTTCTCTCTCTAGTTTCAAACAATGGTTAGAGACTATTCAGTGCCGCTTGTCGCACATGATGATATTTCAACTACAGTTTACATCAATTCTCCGTGGTCGTACTATTAGCGGGTTAAGCACAAATTTGTTCTGCACTGGACATGTCTCGAAAGGGTGGTTGTTGCAACTTTTTAAAGCAGTGTTGCCAATGTGTGGGTAATTTCTCACATCGTGGGAAATTTAGGTTTGATGTTAGGCTCTGTGGGGAAAAAGTAATATTTCTCCGAAATCGATCAAATGTCGGAATTTTCCTGTTAAAGGGTTAATAGTGCAGACTGTGCAATTGAAATTAGTGTATTTTCGAAAATTTTGTCCGGTTTAATAATTTCAAGCGACATTTTGAAATAAATTCGGTGATTTTAAGTTTGCCACTGAAAAAGAAAGAACGCATATTTTGAGAACTTTTAAGCCTTATAGCATTTTGGAGCATTTGTACATATTGTCAAAGCCATGCGGAGTGATATTCCATATTAAGCTTAGTTGGATAAAATAGTCCAGATAAATATGACTGTAAAAAAAGGGGGTGCGGGAAATGAGTGAAATTTTAAAATGGAAGTGGGAAAATCCACTTTCTAACATTGGCAACACTGATTTGAAAGTTTTGGTCATGGCTAAACAGACCGCTCATTCAGTTTTCTATTGTTTTAAAGATTATTTTGACACGTTATCTCTCAAAAGTAATTAATGTAATGATAAAATGTTTTGGGGGAATGGAATTGTGCCCGAAAACCCGAGATAAGTAAATTTTTGAAATTGATTACCTGTAAAATAAGTTATTTCAACGTAAAACGGTAATGGAACGTTGTTTTTTTCTTAAGCATGCCTTTAAGTTTCAATTAAAAAGAAAAATTAATATCTGAACCTTAAGTCAAGTGATAACCTCAGTCTCATCGATACTTTTTTAAGTCTTGATTCTAATCAAGACATTTTTGACTAATATCTGCAACTTCAGTCTTAATTGTTTATTAATTTATTTTAATGTTGAAACCGGGGTTGATTTTAGCCATTATTTCATCGCGTATTCCCTCATACCATAGAATCGGCATTATTAATTAATTCCCGATAGGGGTTGACCAGAAATATACCAGATGTTCCCACGCAGATCATTCTTAAAGACTGTTTTAATGCCATTGTTCCAACAACATTTAAATACGGATATTGCTCTTAACTTTCACGTTCAACATAACTGACTTTAAAGTATGTCTTATTCTGGCAGTTGGTGAAATAGGCAAACTGTGGTAAACGTGACTATAAATAAACTAAGTACCAATAATTTGGGAAAGGTAGCAATATTTTGGTAGAAAAACATCCAATTTAGTATTATCGTTCTAAATGGGGCAATTTGATAAAAATTTGAAAGCAATAACCGGCGCAAATTTAGTGCAACATCGCTCCTTTGGTACTGTTAGAGATTTTCTCCTCTGTGTATTTTTGAAAAAGCTGGCATAAACTGCTTTAAGGTCCGCCCTCGTGTTGACTTCTAGTTGGTTTCTGACTTTGGTATTGAAAAATTGTAGGGTAGAATATTAGGCACCGTGTTAGGGCAGGCAATGGAACTGTTTAGCTTTAGCATTAAGCATTGGAAATAACTATTTATTTATACTTATGAAATGAGTCGTGAAATTACGTGTTGTCAGCTATTTAGGTCTTGAGTACAGTAATTTAATAACTATAAAAATTATGGTCCATAATTTTATTCAAGAAAAGAGTTCTTTAATGAATAATTATAACATTATCTGGAATTTTGAAGTTACCTTTTGTTTTATAATTTCTCGTGAATCATTAAAGAATTAAATAAAATTATGAATATTTAGTTTTTTGAGCATTTTAAAGCTTTAAACACGTATGATGATGTTCTGTTAATGCATTAAAGATTTATTTTATGTACACATTTGGTTTGGTATAGCTGCATTTATTTACAGCCTTTAATTTGGGCTTAAATTACCATGGTTGATTTGTTATTATAAATTGTACTATAAAATATTTTTTCTAGTAATATTTTTTGTTTTCCATGCTAATAGTGGCGAATTTTATAAGGTTTTATTCGTAGCTTCCGAAGGAAAATTTAATTTTAGTCTCCAGAATGGTTTTTAAAACAATTAGAGATTTGTTCTCGTAAAATTTTCAATTCAGTGGTAAATGTAAGTTTCACTATGTAATCATTGAAGAGATTAATGGAATTTTTAAAGACAATCATACGTGAAGGATGGACTTTAAAGTCCAACATTAATGTTGAATGCCTATAATAATTTTGATAATCTCTCAAGTGAAAGATTCTATTTTTAAAAAGTGTTTATTTACATTTAATCCTAGGACTCACTAATTGGGAATTAATAATAGCCTAGTTGTCAGGAAAACAGTAATTTTTTTGTCTCCTATAATGGGGGGGGGAGGGGTGTCTTTGTTAAATCACTTTTAACATTTTTAAAGATGCTTTTTAAAAGCGTACTGATATGTTGATGTAAAATATGAGTTGTTCAGATGCCCTTTAATTGTTAGTGATAATTCTAATTCATTTCACAAACATTTTTCGTATTCATTATTATTGCATGATAGCGTTAGTGGTTAATGAGTGAGTGTCATTAATTGACATCTTTAATTACCGATTTCATCGAGGTTCTTCTGTTTGTCAAACCTTCATTGCGATGGTTTTAATTACGAAGTTTCAATGCAAATTGAATTGCGAAGATTTTAATTGCGAAGCTTTAACGCAAATTGAATTGCGATGGTTTTAATTACGAAGTTTCAATGCAAATTGAATTGATAGTCCACGGTGATAAAATATTAACGAGTGAAGTAATTGAGGTTTAATCGGGTGGTGAAGGAGGGGGGATTTGGGGTGTTTCACCACCCTCGGACACGGGGTAGTCAGTTCCTGTAGGGTAGGCATTCTGACAAGTCCCTTATTCCCTCAAAACTTTGTCGCCCAGAAGCTAGGCTTACAGAAGTGAGCTAAACTTCCGACAGTGCATATACTGCCGTTATAAGGCAACCTTTGTTACAAGAAGTTATTTTGCGAATCCTCCCTAATCAAAATCTGAACAATACTAAGGCAGAAGTTGAACAATTTCAAAACAACTCTTTAAAGAAAAAGCAATTTCAACTCGACTGTTCCCAACCACGATAGTTGCTAAACAATATGTTGTCAACTTTCAACCAACATCGTGATTGCTGCACAATTCTTAACGCAATCGTTAGATGTGTTAAATGTTGGCATGATGTTGACCAGATACAGTTCGCTACCTTTATATTGCAAAAATATTGCCTCGGAAATGGCTTCAATAAACGGCCGATTGATAAACAACCATAGGTTGTTATCAACATCTAAAAAACACTGATCGCTACCATAATATTGCGTAAATATTGTCTCGGACATGGCCTCTATAAATTGCCGACTGATAAACAACCACAGATTGCCATCCACGGCGTAAATCGTCACCTTTGGATTGCCGAAGTGTATTAAAATTTTAAAATAACATGACAATTGGTATACACTTTATTGTCCTTTAAAGATCAGATTGACGTCGCGTGTTTTCTCAACCACGTTAAGTAGGCTTTGACATTTGAGTTTACTACCAAAACAGATGTACTACCAAAACTATGTGTACTGAATGTAAATATAAATACGTTCCCAGTTGATTTATGTGAAATAATCGGCCTGTAGGCAAATTTTGGCTTCATCTTGACCTTGAAGCAGTTACATGGCCTATTCAAATATTTTGCATATATCATCAGATGTTGTCCCAATGAGCAATGCGTGAAACGTTAATGACATCATGACCGTCAAGAACACCTTCACGTTTAAAACCATTACGAAATTTGATAATTCTATATAAAATATCATAGGTTCTATAGACGGGTTTATTTAACCACGTTTATCATTGATAAATTTTATCACTTCCAAGTATACAAATGACACACAACTATAACACGCTCATTAATCTAATTAAGACAGACATTTTAAACAATAATAATGACATTTTAATCTTTTGAATTTCAAGGTACAGTGCATCGGTGTATTTCGTATTATATTTGCGTTAATGGTAGAACATTTAAGAATTAGTCGTTATTAATATCGTTCGCGGGAACAGACACATATCTCTTCAACCCTATATAAAGAGAAAAACAAGGTGATATAACCTGGGTAGTTCGTTATTATGGTGGTTGCAGCGTTTACAACTTGGATTTGACTGTACCGTGTGCCATGGACCAATTTTAGGATCATTCCATTTAATGATTCGAATGGAAAACATGAAACGCCCCATAATGGACCAAGCATTCGTGTACAGTCGACTGCGTGTAGATGTGCGTGAAGGTTTGCAGTCATATGCCTCTTCCCGTATAGGTTCTCAAACTCACGGACGTATTGGCACAACAATAACTCTGCCTGGTTTATTTCAACGTTAGAAATAACATCTTTACATAAAATGTACATTCCACACGCAAGTAAAGCATGGTGGTTCAAATATTCAGGCTTCATTATGCCTTGGAGAACTGGAATGGAATAGTATAACAACCAGTATTTAAATTCTGCGGCTTTCCAGTTCTTCCGATCTTTCAAGCTTCGAGGGATGCGATGGACAAAATGGGGCACATTCATTGATACCAGTCGACTACTGACAACCTCTACTCACTTAGAAAGGGAAAAGTCAAATTTACAGTGCTGACTGTCGAACCATAACGACAAGAGTTTCCCTGCCTGACCTATAAATGTTGCGTGCATAATGTCAAATGCTGTGCATTTTATCACGCCTGGCACAAAACACTGTAAAACAGAAGGGCCTTGCATCCGGTATTCTACATTTCCGGTGTCTAAGGCTTCCATTCCCATGCTAATAAACTCCTGGTGGGTTCGTTTTGGACCATCTGGATCATTGTTGATATAGGGATATACACGTGGACCCCGGTTCAGTTTAATTTTGAATATTTCCCCTTCTTGCTTGCACGTAGCACAGCCGTACCGCCCGTTAAACTGTTTCATATTTAAGACTGCACATTTGGCAGGCAAATCACAAGTGCCACTTAATAATCGACCCTTAACTAAAATTATTTGCTCAGACCGATAAGGTTTAATGGGCACGCCCTTTGCAAGTGTTTGTAATTCTGTATGTGTACTACTCAGAAATATATTCATGTTCGGTTTCGATTGGTCAAACCATACGCCGGCAAGGATAACGTTTTCTTTTTTTACACGAAGGTCGTAGGGTAGCTCGTTGATCATTAGATACAATGGCCAGATAGATGATTTGCTACTATTATACAGTGGCACCCCATCAGTATTCCAGGTAAATGATATTTGATTGGGGTCGTATTCAGACAAATATTGTCTGTAAATTTCTCCATCTAAAATATCACGAACACTATGTTCTACTTTATTCGTATTATGCATTAATTGTTCTTTGAATCCGTTCCTGTCGTAAAACAGCTGCAATTGATCTCTAATTGATAATGTAATAAATTGCTTCATGTCCTTCTCCCTTAATTCTTTTAGGCAATTGTGACACTTAGGTTTATCATCTTTCAAGCGCGAAAAACAGTTTGAGCAATACCTATTATAAGACCTTCTAACACATGTTTTTAAACATTTGCGAAATAGATAAAGGGATTTTGAGAGATTATTCGGTGACGGAATGTGAAGAGATATTAGTTTAAGGAGAGAAGCTACCGCTACTCCCCTAATAGAATAACTAAAACAAAATAGAGTAATGGCTATGAAACTCTCCAACTTTGTAATTGGAGCATCTTTATACAAGGGTATGCCATTGTCACTGTTACTTTCGTCACCAAATTCTTTCTTGTCCAGTTCACTTTCACTATCGTATGTTGGGGTATCATCATATTCTGCTTCACATGACTGACATTCACCTTTACTTGAGTGACCCATACTTCTACTTGAGTGACCTTTATTTCTGCTTGAGTGACCTTTATTTCTACTTGAGTGACCTTCATTTCTACTTGACTAACCGTTATTTCTACTTGAGTAACCTTCAACTCTACTAGTGTGACCTTCAACTCTACTAGTGTGACCTTCAACTCTACTAGTGTGACCTTCAACTCTACTAGTGTGACCTTCAACTCTACTAGTGTGACCTTCAACTCTACTAGTGTGACCTGCAACTCTACTACTGTGACCTGCAACTCTACTAGTGTGACCTGCAAATCTACTACTATGACCTGCAACTCTACTAGTGTGACCTGCAACTCTACTACTGTGACCTCCGCCTCTGCTAGACTGACTTTCAGCGTCACTAGACTGACTTTCACCGTCACTAGGCTGACTTTCACCGTCACTAGACTGACTTTCACCGTCACTAGACTGACTTTCACCGTCACTAGACTGGCTTTCACCGTCACTAGACTGACTTTCACCGTCAGTAGACTGGCTTTGTTCGCCGGCATTAGACTGACTTCCACCGTCACTAGAATCGTTTGTACCGCTACTTGAATCGTTCTTACCGCCGATAGTCTTGTTTTCTCCGTCGCTACCCTCATTTGAACACCTGTAGATAATATATTGAATTAGGAAATATATTGCAGGTGTAGTTTCGTGTTGAATTACATTGTTGCCATTCTGATGTGAAACGATGAGAAAGATTATCTTTTCACCTCAGACAGCAAAGGATAGTATACCATTCGTCACCACTTGAATCGGATTTAATCTCGCTGCTCAAGTCATCTATGCTACTGGCGCAATCATTTACCTTATATTTCTTATTGGTAACGACCCGTGTTTTAGGATTCTCAGGAAAATATCGCTTTTTCCCACTAATCGTGGTCATATTTTACGAACTAGTGTCTCACATAGAATGTAATGCTTCCACTCTGATTTAGAAAAGACAAAAAACGATGTTCACTTAATAGATTTAGACTTGTTGTTCTACTAAATAATGTATTTTACCAGCTACAGACAACATTTGGGGTCTTATGGAAAATTCCATTGGGTCCTCCCGGAGCGCTCCCATGGAGCAATAAACTTGGGAGGAGTAGTTGCCGGATCGTTAAAGACTGTTTTTCAGTAATTAGGGTCTCTTATTTTTATTGCTCCATGGGAGCGCTCCGGGAGGACCCAATGGAATTCGCCATTAGAGCATGGTTTCAAACTGAGTTTGGGGCAGCCGCATTTCGCTGATAAGCGGAAACACGATGCGTCCTTCATGCCTTTCCCAAAACTAGCTCCGTTGACGTCATATAGCCTACTGAAGCTACTCGGTTTATATATTCTCTAGCTTAGACAACATCTTGTTGGTTTACGCGGGCTTGGGCTTTCATGTTTCACTAGTGTTGGCCATGACATTTGGTTTGGTCTTTCCTTACTCAGTCTATGCCTACACCTCATAGATAACAGCCCCGTATTCACACTCAAAAAAACGCCTCCGATCGAGAAGTTTAATTGTTCTGTCGGAGAAGCTGGAGTATGTTGACCTAAAAATAGGTAGGCCTAACAGAAGTCGTTTTACAGAAATGGCTGTCGACGAGGATATAGCCAAAGAGCTATTAAAATTACACGCGACTGAGGTCCTACAGGATAAGCGGGAAGAAATCGCAGGTACAAAGTCGAGTTTGCAAACCAATTCGAGCTCCAATATGCTAGCTTTAGTTTTGTGGATAGCAGGCAACAAGGTTAGTATCGTGTCCAAGAAGGACTTTGTTTCGTCGGACGCAATGGAGGAAGGAAGATTGCCATGGTTAATTGGAGAAATGAGAGTAGTCGGTTAAGCCGATATAAATGCAGAGTGCTTAAAGTCAGCAGTGGTAAGTGAATTATTATCTCTATATTCCGTGCTGTAACCGTGAAACAGAGATCAAATGCCAAATGTCAACGTTTAATTGCAAAGTCTTGAATGTATCAAATAAGTAAAAACACCACAAATGTTTTCCCAATACATTTGTTAAGAAACTCATTTCAAAGATGTACACGTACCTCAAGGTATGGCTCTTTAGACGTTCTGAACTTTAATTGGTTTAAGTTTGAATATCTCAACTAAAGTGAACACGTGAAGCTTACATGTATAGTTGTATTTGGCCATGAAAAGTTAAAGAATAACGCCTAGATTACTCCATATTTTCGATCAATGCCTAGACTTAAACATTCAATTCATGAACTCATATAGAACGTATGAAACAATGTCGGAGTTCTTGAGTTCGTGGACATGGAATGTCAATGCAAAGTGCCATATTGATAATATGAAATCATTAGTATTTGTATTAATTCATTTGGCTTAAACGGCTTACATGGGTATTGCTTTTGCTTAGATAACCATTGTTAACATCTTTACCTATACATAGATGTTAGCTACCTGGAAAGCCTGATGAGGGAACAAACAGTACACTTGTGTAAAGGTACCGCAACATTTAAAACTAGTTATCAAGCGTCTTCAAGTAAACCAAAGGCACCTTCCATTTTAAAAACGACAAGAGCCATTAACAAACGACGCAACATGTGCATGGCTTTAGCCAAGATAAAGATTGAGCATGATATAGTGGGTTTGTCGCCCGTCACATCATCCATTTCGGGATTCGCGTCAAAGAAACCGAAGGTTACTGCTAGGAAGCATAAAGAATTCGGGGAATTGGCAACTGGTTCGAACGAAGACCAGTATATAATGTATTCAGTCAAAGACGGAGAAAAAGGTAGCACGAAGTGGGACGGCCGCAATAAAACAGTTGGCACTAGCGGACCCGACTATAATATCATTAATAATGTAACTGTCGCTAGCGAAGGCAGCCACAGCAGGACAATTGACATACGCGGCAAAAACGATAAGACAATCAACAAAAAACAAAAATGTGACAAGAAACCAACAAACCGGAAAAAAGGTGGCAAGGCAAAACCAGCTCATAAAGAAGCCGGCAAGGCACGACCATCGAGAGAAGAAAGCGCTAAGACACCATCATCGAGGGAAGAAAGCGATAAGATATCACCATCGAGGAAAGAACGCGATAAGACAACGCCATCGAGGGAAGAAAGCGATATGATACCGCCATCGAGGGAAGAACGCGATATGATACCACCATCGAGGGAAGAACGCGATATGATACCACCATCGAGGGAAGAAAGCGATAACATACCACCATCGAGGGAAGAAAGCGATAACATACCACCATCGAGGGAAGAAAGCGACAATACAACACCATCAAGAGAAGAAAGCGACAGGGCTCCACCAGCCGGGGAAGTAGGTGGCAACAATACGGTAAATAACATAAATTATGAAAACTATAATACAATATTGAACACTGCCAAAAGCCGTTATAATTTCTCTAAACGTAAGGGAGATGTGCCAGGGAACACTGGCGCTATTGGCATTGTATCAACGCAAGAAAATACAGGTGGTTTGATAGCATCTACTTCTGGATTGTCCACCAGTCATTGTACACGTTGCAGCGTTTTTGATAATGGTAAAAACCTTTTACTCTTACAATATTGTGTAGTAGAGCGCGGATAGGCTTACATGACATGCAGGTATCTGTTTTATGTTACCCATAGTTAGTGAATGTCTTTATTCCATGACATAGTTTTTATTCTATGTAGCACTCGATAGAAAACGTCCTTTCCCAATTTCAGTTTCAAGTGAATTCCTTTCGCATATGAAATATGTTTTAGAAAAGATAATTGATTTCAAATCCACGACACAGGACAATGTGTCCATAGTTAGATGTAAACTATATCTCCACGTCTCTAAATCATTCATTAACAATGTGTCTGTCTATTCTATTAGATACTACATATCCTTAGTTGTATATACTCATGACAGTATTACATTATAATGCTTAGTATAAATTGTGTTTATCAGGTGGAATTGGTTGTTGGTTCAGGATATTTTATATCTCAAAGGAGTAGAAATACTATTCGGATGAAATCCAAGACGCCTGACTCTGCAATTAGAGCCATTCTTTCTTCTAAATACACGATGCATGAATTGAGTAAAATGACCGCCAGAGGAAGGAATGGCACCAAAGGAGTCCATTCCCAGATCCTTGATTCAATAAACTGTACTATGCATGTGGGTCATTCCACACCGATTCGAACGACCATGTTACCATGGGTCGGCCGATTTTAATGAAATTTTAACCACGTTAACTATCAACTATTTGATGGTGAAAGCCCAAATTTTAGCCCAAAATATTAATTAGAACCAAAAGTAGAGGCTTTTGAAAAAACGTCACGTTTTTAGGTTTGAGCCATGACCATATTCGTACCCCTAAGCATAATGTTGAATAACGTTTTTCCAGTTTGATCAAATTTTGTAATATTTTCAGATATAGGGTAATATAACCAGTAACATTCAATTGTGCTGACGATATGTCTCTAACTTGGACGGTTCTCTCGCAAATAGGGGTCAATTTTGAATTTTTGGAGAGCGGGGGTCAACTTTGATGCAAAACTCTCCAAGGCCATTAACTTCGATTTTTTAGAATTTATAAGGTATAGATAGCTCTATTCCTAGGCTTTAACGTGATACCAGATTTGTTTGTGATATTTTGGTTCTAAGGCACAAAAACGTTAAAAACTAAATTTCAAGAAAAACACATTTTTAGGCAAAATAATATTTTTTATTGCGCGAGGAAAACCATTATTTAGCCATAAATAATGCTTGTGCATTATCTAGGCATATTTTGGGAATCGTCAATTTCCCTAAATATGCCTAGAAAGTTCCGCTTTAACTTTGCCGCTCTTCAAAAACCTGATAAAGGAAGTTATTTTCATCTTTGATGGCTTCCATCACTGTGGCCACTTACACGTCTTTATCGTATTTGGCCGTTACGAAGCCCCCAACAGAAATATCATCAAATCAAATTGTATTTACGTTGGTATCAACATCCTAATCTATTGCGACCATAACATTTGTGCTGAACGAATCACTTGCAAGTCTGTACATTTGTTATTCACTGTGTGATGTGGAAATGAATTTATGGTGGCTTCGAGTGCCAATGACAATATAAGCCTTGGAAAGATGTTCTTCAAGAGATAGTTGATGAAATTTAACATCCTCTTTCGAAATGTATAACAAATTTAGTACCAAGAATGCTTCGTGCTGGCCTTTCACAGAATTGTAAAGGCTTTAATACTTGATAATTTTCGAACTTTAGCAAGGAAGCATAACAATACTGTCACAGGCGCTTTTACTATGCGAATAAGCAAAGAAATTCCAGTCTGCGGTTAGTCAAAATCCGAATAGTGGAAACCTAAATTCAGCGGATTTTTTGCAATTTTTGTATTCCGAAGCACCTACATCGCTAAACTGCTAAAGCAGTGTAGATGTTTGACGTGTGGTAAAATGACCTGAATGTATGATATTATGGACTTAATGAAGTAGTTAATGGTAGAAGCTTGTATTGTCATAGGCTCTCATCACACAAATGTACAGACTTTCACGTGATTCGTTCAGCACAAATGTTATGGTCGCAATAGATGAGGATGTTTATGGCAATGTGAATACAATTACATTTGATGGTATTTCTGTTGATACCAACGTGAATACAATTCGATTTGATGATATTTCTGTTGGGGGCTTCGTAACGGCCAAATACGATAAAGACGTGTAAGTGGCCACAGTGATGGAAGCCATCAAAGATGAAAATAACTTCCTTTATCAGGTTTTTGAAGAGCGGCAAAGTTAAAGCGGAACTTTCTAGGCATATTATCACGTTAAAGCCTAGGAATAGAGCTATCTATACCTTATAAAAACTAAAAAATCGAAGTTAACGGCCCTGGAGAGTTTTGCATCAAAGTTGACCCCCCGCTCTCCAAAAATTCAAAATTGACCCCTATTTGCGAGAGAACCGTCCAAGTTAGAGACATATCGTCAGCACAATTGAATGTTACTGGTTATATTACCCTATATCTGAAAATATTACAAAATTTGATCAAACTGGAAAAAAGTTATTCAACATTATGCTTAAGGGGTACGAATATGGTCATGGCTCAAACCTAAAAACGTGACTTTTTTTCAAAAGCCTTTTCTTTTGGTTCTAATTAATATTTTGGGCTAAAATTTGGGCTTTCACCATCAAATAGTTGATAGTTAACGTGGTTAAAATTTCATTAAGATGGCCGACCCATGGTAACATGGTCGTTCGAATCGGTGTGGAATGACCCATTTGTAACTTCAGTTCCATAAGTTTGACAATTTAGTACAGTCATTTTAGCCCAAAAATAGAGGGAACCCGCAACAAATTGAAAAAAAGCTGAAAATTTCAGATCTTATAGATTTTTGGGCGCTCTTTAACGTGGTGTTGTCTCCCACACTCTCCCATTGGAGGAATTTCCGCCATATTGGAAAATGGCGGACAAAATCGAGAAAACGTTTAATAACTCCGATTCTACTTAACCGATTAACACGTAATTACGCTTCAATTGTAGATCACCTTCAATAACATAATTCACCTCTTACGATATTTTGTCCTACAACTAACCGGAAGTTCACAATCTGACTCTGAAGATTAGCCTCATATAAAAAATGGGAATTTAAAGCATTTTATGGTTTCTATATTCAGAATACATTTCCAAAATCGAGAAAACGTTTAATAACTCTGGTTCTACTAAACCGATTAACAAGTTATTAGGCTTCAATTGTAGATTACTTTCAAACACATAATTCATCCAAATGATATGTTGGCCTACAACTAACCGGAAGTTCACAATCCAGCCCGGAAGGTAAGGCAAATCTAATTTTTGAGTATTTCGAAACGGTTTCAAGCGAAATAAATGCAAAGAGGGTTTTAAACCTAAAATATATTATTCCCACTATATTTTTACCTCTTTAAGTGACGATGACGTCACGCGAGCTATTATACTGGACGTGTGTGGGGGGGGGGGTGTCTGTGTGTCGGTCACCGCGTACGCAGTTGGCCAATCGGAGCAAACGTTTTGCTTCTACTCCCAAGGTTAGGATCGGCTAGGGTTACTAGAAACGTCTAGCCTCCTAATTGCAGGGCTTCAACCAAAGGTTCATGCAATTGCGGATTTCTTAACATTTATTGTGAATCAATCGCCTTATATACCCTAAATTTCCAAAAATTGTTAAAGAGGCATACGCTAGAATTCAAACGTCAAAAATAGCTATGTTTAAAATTATTTTAGGAATTAAGTTTCTTAAAACGACTGCAGTAGAATTACGTTAAACTACTGACGACTAAAGTAATTAATATCAATAATATTTTCTTAATTATTTAAGAATAACCTCTTAATTGCGTCTCGTATCGGAGAGGTTTATTTTGGTTTACCAACTTGTATACTAGTATATTTATCAATATTGGTTAAGCTTAAGTTTAATCATAGTCCTCTACTTGAGGTTGAGCCTCAAAATCTCTATGTTCATTTGAACAAAATACTCCCTTGCATTGTCTACAAATTGAAGAGCAGACTGGACCAGTTTTACGGCATTCACATTTCAAGTCACAGACTTCCTTGCATTTACGAGGGATCATCTGTAGAAGCTCAGCTGGAGCAGGTTGTAGAGTGGTAACGATTAGTTTGAGTTCAGATCCTACCTGTCTCCAACCCCATTCTCAAGCATTTAGGCTGCTTCCAAGCCACGTTTGAACTAGGTGATAAACTCTATTTGTATGCTGCTTTGCTGCCGCACTTGTTGGTGGAAGAGAAGCTAATTCAAAAGCTCAATTCCATAATCTTTCATTTAAAGTATACACTTGGTTATGTCAACACGCTTTAACTCAACTTTAGCCGTATTGACAAGTTGGGGTGAACAATGGTATATATTAAAACATTAAGTTTTATGATGGTACAAATGCTGTTTTACCCTCTCCCGTACTATACATTATAGCTCTTGTCAGAAAAGAATCAAAATTTGTCAGTAATAGTAACTATATGTTTAATTTTGGAAACGTATTCTGAAAATTGAAACCATAAACGCTTTATATCCCCATTTTTATATGAGGCTAATCTTCAGGGTCAGATTGTGAACTTCCGGTTAGTTGTAGGGCAAAATATCTTAAGAGATGAATTATATGTTTGAAGGTGATCTACAATTGAAGCCTAATTACGTGTTCATCGGTTAAGTAGAACCGGAGTTATTAAACGTTTTCTCGATTTTGTCCGCCATTTTCCAATATGGCGAAAATTCCTCCAATGGGAGAGTGTGGGAGACCACACCACGTTAAAGAGCGCCGAAAAATCTATAAGATCTGAAATTTTCAGCTTTGTTTCAATTTGTTCAGGATTAAAACCTATTTTTCCTGTACTATGAGGAGTATGCTAAATTTCACAAGCTATCAAATGAAAACAGGTTAGCGGCATTGCCTCTCCTATTAAGAGGGCATGCCTTGTATTGGTACAGGGATTTACTCCGTCAGTATGACGAAATTTGTAGTTCAGACCCTGCCCATCCTCAGTTAGCTTGGAAAACTTTTAAAAGGCATTTTAAGGCTCAGTTTAGAGACTCGGAAGCTGATTCTAAGCTTAAAATAGAGATATCCCATAGGAGTCAAAAAGATAAGGAATCGGTAGAGGATTTCTTCGGGGATGTAATGAAGTTAAATTTAGGGATGACCCATCCTCTTTCCGAAATAAAGTTAGTTCCTATAATTAAGAGCAATTTGAAAGATGAACTAAGAACTCCCCTCCTTTTCTTGCAATTTACTACAATTGAACAGTTAAGAAATTCCTGTAAAACAATAGAAAAGGATATTGAAGTTAGGAAAAGGAATGCAGAGAAAAGGGAAAAGAGGAGATCACCCCCAAAACCTAAAGCTAAAACTGAGTCCTCTTGCCCAGCAAACAAGAGTTCCGTCCATAGTCATTGTTCCCCCGGGCATTGTCAAAGCCCTTGTAATCCTCCTACTTCTCGTCAATGGGAATATCCCTTGCAGCCTTTGGAATCTAGAGCCCAAAGCTAAGGCTAACAACTCAAATAGAGTTCAAAAATGCTATAATAGATATTTTAACCAGAGATCTAAGTCCCCTGGTCGTCAATTGGCCTTGTCTTACCCCTCTACACGTACTATCACATGGAACCAGGTCATCTTGCACCCGACTGTCCAAACAAAAAGATTATCAAGTCGGGGGAAGCCCAGACGGGAGAGGTCCCTCGTGGTCCCTCTCCCGGTGCCCAATAAATTCCCCTAACTAGAAGCGTGTCGCGTTTCCCTTGACGATTGAATCCGTCCGGAAGGGTTCAGTTTATAAAAGGGTTACCATTCCCGTTACTTTTGAACACGCGACAGTTCACGCTAAATTAGATAGCGGAGCCGAAGCCTCTTTTGTCAGTCTAGATCAGTGGCAAAAAATTTGTAAACATAGAAACTCTTCAGAATTACCTGAAGATGAACAACTAGATTGTGTAGTTTGGGGCGATGGCCGGTATACATTTACAAAAGGTTCTCACGAATTAGAGTTTACTCTCAAGTCAAATGAAAGTGAGAAACCATTTAAGTTTAAATTTTACATAGTTCCTTCCCTAAATAGTGACTTTATATTGGGTCAAGATTTTCTTGAGGAAAACAGGGTCAAATTAGATTTTGAATCATCACTATGTTTAGTAGGTAACTTAAAGATCCCTTTTTCAATTCCATTTGAAAAGGATCCAATAGATAAGGAGATAGTAGATAACATTAGGGACGCAGTTTCCGCACCCCCAATTCTGATGAACAACGTCATCAACTAGAATTTTATTTTTTAAAATTTCCTGAGTTGTTTTCTGATAAAGTAGGAAGAACAGGACTAATCTTCCATGAGATTCATACGGGTAATAGTCCGCCCATAAAGTCTCAGCCTAATCGTGTTAATGACCAGAAAAGGAAAATTATTTAACAACATGTTAGGGAAATGTTAGATGACGGGATAATCAGACCCTCAGTATCTCCTTGGGTTTCGCCCGTAGTTTTAGTTGATCAAACAAAACGGGGTAAACCCTACAGGTTTGTATTGATTACAGAAACTAAACAGCGTTACCATCAAAGACTCTATCCTTTGCCTAATATAGAGGATATGCTAGCTAGGGTTGGAAAACCCAAGTTTTATTACAACCCTTGACCTTAAATCAGGGTATTGGCAGGTGGAAATGCACCCAAAAAGTAGGGAAAAAACTGCTTTCGTGACTCATATGGGAAAGTACGAGTTTAATGTACTTCCTTTTGGGCTGTGTAATGCCCCTAGCTCCTTTCAGCGCTTAATCGACGAGATTTTTAGAGATGTCGATTACTTCCAATTAATAGACTATTTAGATGATTTAATCTCGCTTAGCGAAGATTGAAATCAACACTTAACGTGTTTAGAATATGTCCTAAATAGATTAAAGGAAGCGGGACTCACCCTACAGTTAAAGAAATGTCGGTTCGCCCAAAAAGAAGCTACCATATTTGGTCACATAGTAAATGAATCAGGAGTGCATATAGATCCTTCTAAGATAGAAGCCATTCAGAAATTCCCTCCACCTAAAAATGTTAAGGAAGTCCAGAGATTTTTAGGGATGGCAGGTTGGCACAATCGATTTATTAATCACTACTCCAAAAAGTAGCACCATTAATAAACTTAAAAGGAAGGATCAAAATTATCTGGGGTATCGAACAGCAACAGGCTTTCGAAAAGATAAAGGAAGAAATCTGTAAGGCTCACCCCTTAGCTTCCTTTAGAAGGGATTCCCCGTGCATACTAACTACAGATGCTAGTGATGTAGGGTTAGGGGCCCTTCTGTCCCAAATACAAGATAATGTAGAAGTCCCTATAGCGTATGCTAGTACAGGACTTAAAGATGCAAAAACGAGGTACTCCACTAGCGAGAAAGAGTGTTTAGCCATTTGTTGGGCGGTTAAGAAGTTTAGGCCCTTTCTAGAAGGTCGTAAATTCACTGTCCTCACTGATCATCAGGCTCTACAATGGTTATTTAAGATCAGGGAACCAAATTCTCGTCTAGTTAAATGGGCTATGTACCTTCAAACATATGACTTTACTATCAAACATAAGAAAGGAGTAGAGAACGTAGTAGCAGACGCTTTATCGAGAGCTCCGATAAATGTCTTAAGTATAAATCTTAGTTCCTCTACTTCCAATATTACTAGTCATTTGGATCCTACTAGTAGTAGCACAAGTAGAAATAATACCAGTAGTAGTTCAACAACTTCCTCTAGTGACACTGTTGAAGGTAGGATACGTCCTCCAGGTCCTAGAGCTTTATATTCAGTCTTTACAATAGAAGACGTAAAAAAGTCTCAAAGGGAAGACCCATTTGCTTCCCCTATTATCAATTCCTTGCAAGGATCTAACCCTGTTAGGCATAAAATGTTCGAATGAAAAATGATCTTCTTTATAGAAGACCGTACAGGAACAATCCTGAAAAAATTACTTACCTCCTCGTTTAAGGCTAGAAGCCATGCGGTTGTTACACGACCACCCGTTATCAGCTCATAGGGGCAAAGATAAGACCCTGAGTAAAGTGACTTATAGATATTGGTGGCCTACTATAGTTAGTGACGTCCAGGATTATGTTAGAGGATGCTCTTTATGCCAACAATTTAAGGCTAGAAATAGGAAAAAGCGAGGGCTAATGCAACCCTCTGAAATAACAAGTCTTTGGGACCAGATCAGTGTCGACATAATGGGACCCTTCCCTCAAAGTAGACACCACTATAAATACCTAATAGTCTTTGTTGATTACATGACAAAATTCCACAGCAAGGACTTGTGTCCAAGCTTTTAAGTCTATTATTACTAGGTGGGGAGCACCGAAAGCTATCCTTAGTGATAGAGGGGTACAGTTTACTTCGAAACTTTGGCTGCAGACGTGCAGAACTTTTAAAATAAACCCAAAGTTTACCACCCCCTACACACCTAAGGGAAATCCCACCGAAAGAGTAAATAGAGTAATTGGCGAGTTAATATCGTTTTATGTAGGGAATCACCATGATAGATGGGATGAATCCCTTGATCTTCTTCAATTCGCTATAAATCCGCACCCCATGAAACCACGGGCAGATCCGCTTTCTTTTTGAATTTAGGGCGGGAGCCACGTCTCCCTTGGGATTTAGACATTGAAGAACCCATTCAGGACCCTGATGACCCTAGTCGTAGTAAAGCTTTAAAGGTTCTTAAGGAACAATTAGCATTCAGTAATGAATTGTCTAAGTTAGCTAAAGCCCACCAGAAAAAATACTATGACCTCCGCCATGACCCTCTTGAGTTTGAGGTAGGAACATTAGTATGGATGGAAACGCATCCTTTATCAAGTAAGACTGGTCAGCTTATGAAAAAGCTTAGTCCTTAATAGGCAGGTCCGTTTAAAATAGTAGCAAAACATTCCCCAGTAGTCTACGAGTTAGAGGATGCTACCTCAGGACAAAATTTAGGGAAAGTCAACCTAGAGCATTTAAAACTCTACTGAACAAACGTAGCTGTCTTCGACAATGCCGGAAATGCCCCCGTTTCTCAATCAGAAGTCGCAGATGAAATTGAGCCTAGTCCTACGGATGGTGGTAGAGCGCACCACCAGCCTGAAGAACCTTCCTCAACTACTTCATCTGAATCATCATCATCTTCTACGTCACCGTCACCTCAGGACGGTCAGGAAGTCGATCAACCGATCATTCTGCTATCCCGGATGTCCTTCAAACCTCGACATCAACTCCTCTAGAAGATCAAGCAGCGGATCAACAGATCCCTCCTGCAGTTCGAGATGATTCACATCAACCTACAGATTCTGATAGTGAACCGGGCATGGCCCTTTTTGAAGACCCTCCTCTCCTCCTTTTTACCTATCATGATATGAGGGCTTTTCAGCACGATCATCCCTCTAACGATAGTCCGCTTCTGCGGCAGGGGAGGCTTCCCCGTCTGATCATGAATCAGTCGTGGAAACTAAGCTACATACACCAACATCCAGTTTTACAGAAGAAATTGTAACGCCGGAGGACAAATCAACGTCTTCTGAAAAGTGCATATCGGAACCTGCGTTACACCATTTTCCTTCTTCTGGTTTTTCGGAAGAAATCGTACCTACTGAACCGATTTCTACTCCTTCGGAGGAAATATCTACCCCTGAACAGATACCTCAATCGAAATCCCAATCACAGCGTGTGTTGACAGTTCATCGACCACGTTGTCGGAGTCCATGAGAACTCCTCGTTTAAATAGGGCTACATTACCCGATATTTATTTAGAACCTTTTAAATTGGGATGGAGACGAGAGGTATGTAAGAGGGCGACGGTTCAGCCCGGAGGTAATGAAGTTGACATCTATTTCCGACCTCCTGATGATAAAAGATTAAGGTCACCTTATGAGGTTCAAGTTTACCTTAATAATAATAACGTCCCGAACCTAAAAAGGGAATATTTCTGTTTTTCCCGAGAGCCAATCTCTGTGTTCCCTTGGGAATTTATTTCCCAAGCAACAAAAAGAAATACTAAAAAACTAATGTTAGATGACCGAAGGAAGACGTCCACTACCCATATACTTTGATCCTCCGTAAGGAGAGCCTAATATCACGGTAAAAGGGAAGCCCTTCGGGTATGAAGATGGAACAGAAGCTCAGGCAGCACCAATGAAGAAAAATCATCATTCAATTTTGTGAAGGAACTTAAATATACCTATACCCTGCTAATGATTTTTAGGGTTCCTCGGGGTAACCCTAACTGAAAAAAAAACTTGTGATACTAAATAGGTGCCGTAACCCCTGCTAAACTGTTCCGGGTTCCTCGGGAAACCCTATCTTTTTCCATTTGTTAAGAGTTCCTAAAGAGGGGGGATGTATCATGGCTGCCAGATTCCTGGAGTTCTACTCCTTGGATCTGGCAGGGTGTTATGACTCCATGTTACATGCTCCTCCTCCTAGCCTAATCTCTGTGATTTTTCTGTTAATACAGTTACTAGTCAGCTCTAGGACAGAGCGGGTTGATTTTTTGTTTTGGTTGTATAAACTGTCAAGTGTACGGTTAAGTTGGGTTTATCCCTTGTTCCTTTATATTAATAAAATATGGAAAACTTGTCTTCTATTTGGATACTTAAGTGAGTTGTCTTTATTCTTTTATGGCCCTCGGGAGCTTT
>JAEQBA010002153.1:0-69063 GCA_019434445.1 Phalangium opilio
AAATATCTTCATCAGATGGAAAACCTAAAAGACATCATGCCTTCTCCTGAATTCAAAACTTCACTAGAGACGGTTTCTTCACTGTTCGGCGCTCGAATCGCTTTTGGAGTGGTGTTTGGACAGAAATGACTATATAGCTGGTTTTAATGCGATCCATGAAAGTCACGGGTGGCCTTACTCAAGGAAGAGGTTTAACAGAGAGTACATTAGCAACATGGGTAGAGGCCATGCCAGCTTGTATTCAAATTACTGATGCGGTTGAGGATTTAAGTGGGGTTTCAAGTAACACCTCTAAGCAACATGTCGAGCTTCGTGACAGTAGATAGTCACGTGACAAGGCTGACACCAAAAGGCTTGTGAATTGGCTAAAAGATCACGATCCATTCAAACAGTCTAAAAATCTTGTGTCTTTATTCAGTGGAGTGGTGGCTGATGAAAACTATAAACTGCCATCATGCTAAGCAGGCTGGAATGAGAGCAATGGCTTCCATTACATGTATAATCGGTTTGTGGCACGTCTATCAGTCAAATCAGCGTTCGAGTTGACAAAATTTACACCAACATGTGCGGCAGCAATACAGCATTCCTACAGGGTGTACTTACAAGTACAGGAATGGTTAGGAATTGATTTAAATCCCGAAGAATGGGTGTGGCAACGAAACTCAATTGGTGGTTTAAGACCAATTGTATCAACACTTCCACCAGCTCCAGATAATCTCTTAAAACTGGTTACTTGTGCGTGCAAAGCATCTTTCAAAAGGAAATGCGAATGCAAAAAGGCGGGACTTGTGTGCTTAGCCATGTGCGCACACTGTCGGGGAAAAAGTTGTGATAACGGTGATTCAATCACTTTAAATGAAGAGGATGAAGAGATGTTTAAAAGTTTTTAGGTGGAATTGTTCCATTTTATATTCTGTATATCGAAGCAAATTTTTAGTACTTACAATTATCTGTAAATCATTTTCACAAAACTTTACTTAAATGTCCATTAAACCTTATTTTGATATGCTTTATATCGTTGTAATGTATTTTAAATTCTAAACCGATGATAAGATTAGTTGTAAGACTTTTTGTGAATTGCCAGCCATATTTCAAGATGGTTTCCTATATTTGTTTTTCGTTCATAATATTTTAGACGTCGAATTCATTAATAAATTTGCCTCTGGAAATTTATTTTCAAGAACTTCCGTTTAAAATTTTTTTTTCATTTTTGGATTTTTTTTCCTTTTTGGCAGCCCTTTTATAAAATGGTGAAGACGCAAGAATCGATCTACAGGTGCGGACTTTTAGTGTATTTTTTTTAATTCAAATACTACCTGTGTGCGAAACTTCAGCTTGTACCTAAAATTGTCGGGATTTAACTCTAAAGTGCCTGTACTATTAGTTCCCACTTGACAAAAAACACGACGGAAACACTGCGTTATCACCTCTGCGGTAAAACATCTTCCGCAGAACGCGACCGAAACAGCTTTCGGCGGATTTACGATGCTGTCCAATGGGACAATCCCATTGCATGGAAAAACCCGCACTTCGGGTTTTTCCCGATGGAATTCAAATTAATTTAACTTAAAACAATTTACGACCTACGTAAAATGAGCACTGGATCCAAACATTTTCTCAATTATTATTTTAGAAATAAGGATTATAAGAACAAAATAGTAATAAATCAGCAATATATGACATAATAAAATCAATTGCTAATATTTATTTATTTTTTATGTTATATTCATTATGAAAATACTTTAAGCCAGCCGTTTTACTGTACTAGAAGTGTATAACCGCCCCAAAGAGGACGAGACGTCCTCCTAACAAAACCAAACCTAACCGAACAGCAACTTTTGGAAAAGGCATATTATTTGAGAAGTCAATGAAGATGAACATCAATATTTTGGAAAAGGCGTAACAATGTTAAATGATTTATAAAATATTACTAACCTAACCTGAATTTGAAAGGTATCAAAATGAATAAAATAAAAGTTTCGATTTAAAATTTCCTCCGTACGTCTTAGGATTTCTTAAGGGTGAGCCGACAGAGTTTCGTTAAGCGGTTCAGCTATCGACTGAGGGTGGGACAGGAGGGACTTCGTATATAACTTCTAGTTTTCACGAGGATCTCTGGGACAATGACGTTTGTTGATTGACTTTGGTTTGGCGAATAGTGGACCATATTTATGACGTAGCCGGGCGGATTCATGGTAACAGTGAATAGGCAAAACTTTTATGTTTTGGGACCAAATACGGATTGGTCGGTTTAAGGGTTAAAAAAATGTTCTTCAAGTTTCTCGGGCCAGGTACCAGGATAGTGACTCAAGGTCTTGATGCTTGGGGTCTAAATCAGCGTGACATTTCTCTGGGTTCTTGGAAAAAGTTTTCGTTTTTAGGTATTTTATTTTGCACTGTGGATACTGTGGTATAGGATAGTTCTAGAAAGTTTTGTGTCAACATTGATGGGCTAGTTCCTCATCTATTGTACGAAAGAATTTAATATTAGTTTATTTTAAAGGGATAGGTTTAAGTTTAAAGGGCTAGTATTATCTTTATAGTGTTAATTTAAGGTATTTCGTTATTAATTTAATGATTAATGGTAAATTTAATTTGATTTTTGTGTTAAGATAGTTATATATCCCCACCTCGTCTTAAAAGTTTGTCCCCGAACTTGACATATCCATCTTACCATCACCATAATAAAAAAAATTTTTAGATTAAATGATTGAAAATAAAATAGGGATGAATGAGTTAATAAATGTTTATCTTCTATACCTGCTGGAGGTATTTTCCTTTAAGGAATAGAATTCCGGTTTCACCCAGCGTCTATGAGGGGTTTGATAATGGGGGCTAGTAATATTAGAACTATTTCAATATCCTGGGTATCTTCCGATTTCTCATTAGGGGTTAAGGGGATATTTTTAAGGCATTCATTTTCTTGATGTCCATCGGTATGACAAGTTACACAATGGTAGGTGTAGGGAATATTCCAGCGTCAACTCTCAATTCCATTTCTGTATATTTCTGGGGTGTAGCAGAACTTCTGTCTTTATGCTAAGGGTCATTGTTCCGAGGATATCCAGATGATGAATTTTTGGCGACATAAATATTGCGAGGGTAATTAAAACGGTTTCTATAATTTGTATAGGAAGGTTTTAAAATGAAGAAACGATTGTCATTATCGTTGGTTTTTGTCTCATATGGTCGTTGTCTTCGAAGGATAGGGGTATGTCTAATGTTGACAAAAACTAGCGTTTGATAATTATCTAAGGATGAGGGAGGGTTCGAGTCCTTTGCAAGCAATTGAGGGTCCATGAATGAAGTACGTCTTCTGTTACGTCGACAACGTCGTAGTCTCTTCTCCTCTACTTTAATCGTGGTTACACGTTGCGGTTCCGTAATAGGGGTTTGAGTACTTGAAGACTTCATCAACTTGTTTCTATTAGAAAACCAGTCGTAGGGGTAAAAGGTAGGGGTTTTATGTATCAATTCTTCTTTGTCTTCGTCTGTTTCATCCTCCGTACGGGAATTTTCATTCATTCTCTTCACTTCGATAAAAAGGTTTTGCAATTCTTGTTTTTTTCTCTGCTTCTATATCTTCTGGCATAGTTATTTCATTTGTCACGATTGTAGTAGTAGGGGTTGCTTTAGGGGTTTGAATTAGTGATGGCGCGAATATTGATTTTGCCGAATACCGAATATTCGGCCATGCTCTCGGCCACCGAATATTCGGGCGTGAGATATGTGCAACTCGCGCGAAACTGGTTATGAGCTGTAACCCGTTCCGCGAAATACGTACATCCCCCGCACGGACCGCAATAGGACAGGTCTCATCATGGAAGAAGAAGGGTATGGAATGGTGAGGTGAATAGGCTACGCGAAATGTAGGGTCACGTGGGAAAACTCTCCCTCTCCTCTCCTCTCGGCACTAGCTGTAACGCGATTACTGCTCTGCGCAATATTGGTGCGCAAGCAGAGAGAGGGATACACTGTTTAGATCCGCTCTCTACCGCATCTGCTACAGCGCGCCTGCGCGGAAGCTTTCAACGTTGGTGATAAACTCGGGAAGGAGGGAATGGAAAAGGGGAAGTTACGATTTTTTAACGCGCTCTCTTTCACACTATAGGACCCATCTATAGCGTCTTTAGGTTTTTGATTCATTTGCGAGTAGATCGTGTCACTATATGCTTTTTTTTATTCATCACAACTTACCACTGGTAGATTATAAATATTAAAGTAAAAATTGTTATTGAAATAAATAATTTTTGAGTAATTTTTCCGTTTTTTTTTCTTTATGATTGGAGATTCGTAGAATTGCATACAAAGCATTTAGGCCTAGCTGATTGAAGATACGATTCAAGGGGTAAGGTTACTTCTTGTGGTCTACTTCTTTTATTTGGGCAGTTATAAACAAAATGTCCGTATTCTTTGCAATAGTTGCAAAAGTTTTTAATTAAGGGGTTTCGGGGTTCGTTTGTTCCTTGATTTCTAGGGTGTAAAACTCCCATCACTGGTTGAAGTTGCTTCACTACCTCTAAAAGTTCATCAACTGTGGTACATGTATTAAGTTCAATAGTGCTTCATATTCGGGCATTAATCCAAAAATTATATGGTCTAATCGATTTTGCTCAGAGGGGATAGAGGGTAATTCATCATAAATATTTATCATATCCTGAACATAAACTTCAGGGCTCTCATTGGGTCTTTGCCTTCTTGTTTGAATTTTTCTCTTGATTATTTTGGAATAACCATCTCCCAAATATTTTTCTTTAAACTTATTCTCAAATTCAGTCCAGGTATGAAAAAGATTAATATTTTTCCAAAACCATTTCTTTGCTTGTCCTTCGAATGCTAGGGGTATGTGGGTCAATAATTCTTTAAGTGTTACACCTGTTATCATCCCATACTCGTACGCGCTATATAGGAATTCTATAGGATTTGATTCTCCAAAAATCTTGCCGTAAATTGAGGAATTGGTAAAGTTCTATTTTTAGGGGTTGAATTTTGTAAGTTTTTTCTGCGAGGGATTTGAGTAATATCAGGAATGTTTGACGTCTCTTGTTCTTTCTCATATACAGGAAATATAGGACTTTTCAACTTTTCTTGAAAAAAGTAGTCTGATTTAGTACAGGTTCCTCTATAGGTTCGTTTCTTGGAAAAAGTTCCTCTCTCTCTGGTCTCAAGGTAACGTTAGTAGGGGGGTTGAAAAATTCTTTTATTCGCGTCGCAAAAGGGTCTTCCAAATGTTTTTCTTCACGCATAGTGGAGGGGAGGGATACTTTCTTTCCTGTTTCCATTCAGACATAAGGGGTTGATGTAAACATAGGATTTAATCTACCTTCCTCTTTTCTAGTCTTTTCGACTCTTCTAAGGTTTTCATCTCTATCAATAACCTTTTCTTCGGGGAATTTTTGCATATCTTTCATTTGGGTACGTTTCTTATTAATTTGATGGGTCTCAGATTCCGAACTCGAACTCGCATTAGAACTCAAAGATTGGAGAGGGTAACCTCTATGGGCTTCTAATGAGTCTTTCAGGCTATCTCGTAAAGCAGCAATAGTCTCAGCTAATACTTTTTGGGATCAAACATTTTGTAGAATTAATTGTGTTAAATAATGGGTATGGATAGATTTATCATTGTTTGTACGTCGAAATAACATACCGATATTCATAATAATATTTCTCAGGAAGTTCAATATCTTATTATATAGGATCACTAATAAAAACAACATTATGTTAATGGCGATATATAATACTAGATCTGACGAGTTAAGGGTAATGTACGTCATTTTGATTGCTCGATTTTTCTCAATATTTTCTCAAAATAATATAGGGTTTTAATAATTGAACCAACTTTGACTCTCTTCAAGACATGTCAAAATCCATCATATTGATAAGATTCCGAAGGATCGTATCCTGCCGACTGCGCCAATTTATAAGCCTTTATTCATCGCCTTTCTTCATTTGTTGTTTATGGGTGTTCGACATCTTACGAGAGGGGTGAGGATGCAACAAAAACACCTACCTCTTTTCACTTATGATTCAACCTCGCTAACGCTAGACAAGATGTTAGAATGCAGTCAGTTGTGGAGAGTTAAGGCCTTTTAACGGGAACGAGGGGCTCATAAAATTTCTGAATCAAAAGTGACCGCGGTTGATGGTATGTGTCAATTGAGAGTCAAAATAAATTCTAATCCAATTTTTAATATTCAACATAATATTCAATCTTATTCATAAATTTTCACACACTTTTATAGGGGTCAAAATAAAAAAATTAAACAAAAATCAAAAGGGAGGTTTGTAATTTATAACCTCTATGGAATGTCTCCTTTAAGTTTCAAATTTAAATTTTTAGGGGTTTTTGGGTTAAAATCGTGCAGTTATGCAATAAAGACAATAATGTTCAAAAATAGAAAATTAAGATTTTAAAATTGAACCAATCCGTTAACCATAATCTAAGTTCTTTAATCATAGTTTCAAGTTAGTTTATCAAAATAGTTTCAAGTTTTTAATTTCTTACGGCAAGTTGCTCCTCTTCCATATTTTTCTCAAGGGTTAAGGGTTCTTTTTTCTTCTTTCTCGTGTTAAGAGATAATTATGATTTTTTTCTTTTCTCGCGATTTAAGGGTTAATTATTATTTTTTTTCTTTTAAATTTTTAATATTTCGAGCACTCGCGCTCCTTCTCTTCTTCAACTTAGGGGTTAAAAAAATATCTCCGAGTTTCTTTTCCGAAAAATTAGGGATTCAAATTAATGAAAAATAAAGGTATCAAAATGAATAAAAAATATCTCCGATTCTCTTCCAAAAATTAGGGATTCAAATTGACGAAAAATAAAGGTAACTAAATGAATAAAAAATCCAGGAGGGACTTCGTATATATAACTTCTAGTTTCTCGCAAGGCTTTCTGGGACAATGACGTTTGTTGATTGACTTCGGTTTCGCGAATAGTGGACCATATTTATTACGTAGCCGGGCGGATTCATGTTATGAACGAATAGGCAAAACTTTTAAATCTGGGACCCAATACGGATTGGTCAGTTTAAGGGTTAAAAAAATGTTCTAGAAGTTTCTCGGGCCAGGTACCAGGATAGTGACTCAAGGTTTTGTTGCTAGGGGTCTAAATCAGCGTGACATTTCTCTGGGTTCTTGGAAAGTATTTTAGTTGCTAGGTATTTCATTTTGCACTATGGATATAGGGGTATAGGATCGTTCTAGAAAGTTTTGTGTCAACATTGATAGGCTAGTTCCTCATCTATTGTACGAAAGAATTTCTTTTTAGTTTATTTTAAAGGGATAGGTTTAAGTATAAAGGGCTAGTAATATCTTTATAATGTTAATTTAAGGTATTTCGTTGTTATTTTAATGATTAATTGTAAATTTAATTCGATTTTAGAGTTATGATGGTTATAATGGCAGCTTCCGCATCAGCCATCGCGTGTTCGGTTTCGATAACAATTTCTTTCCCTTGCAGCGCATATTCATCGTCTTCACTTTCTGCCTCCGAAATTATGGTTTCTGGCTCTTTCGCCTTTTTAGAAGCCTTCCGTTTCTTTTCAACTTCTTTAGAAACCGAGAGTTTCTCGTGATATTCTCTCATGTCCTTCAACACCGAAAGCGAGTTTTCGAAAGCATCGGCGTATGTTTCAAAATCGCCCAATAGCTCAGTTTCAGCACGCACGGTTTGAAGAGGATCAGTAGAGCGTGACAATATGTTTCTTTCTCCTCTATCGGGTCTTGAATAAAGTGCTCTATTATGTAGGGCTTAATTCTCTTTCTCATGAAATCCAGATTGTTTTTCAACTGGATTACATTCGCATTTTTCTCGACACCCTCAGAGCTAGTGCTCGGAATCGGATATAAATTATCTAAGATAGTTCATAGAATAACTAGGACAATATTTATGAACATATAGATAGACATAAATGAACTACCCTCGCTATTAGCAAGAATTTTCACATATATCGACAATGTAGAAAACGGTTCCATCCCACTATGTTCATAAACAATATTTATTTGGATAAACACGACTAACCCTTATCTTATTTAGGAGTAAATATAAGGTACCTTTCAATATTTAATTCCTTGTGCTTCATAAACAAACAAGAAATAGAAACATGAGTTCCTGTAACAGATTTACCTGGATTAAGTATTTATTTGTAAATAAGGCCTATTTTATTGAACAATAAACAATTAGGTTTTATTAGAACGCTTTGGGAAAATTAATCACGAAATTATTCGGAATGTTGATCACCCATTTCATTAAATGTGAAATATGACTTCTAATATTTGGTGTATATACTTCGGCTCCGTGTAGGAAGAAGGACAACACGTTGTTTTTGGTCGAATAAAGCCGCCAAAGTATGGGTGAAAACATTAGGATAACTCACTAAAACGTTCATGTTCATTTGTAATTAATTGTAAAGGTCACCATTTCAGCTCGTTAAGCCTAGTACCATTTTGTAAAGAAGTTGCCGTATATATAATTGCTCGACACACAGGAGTGCAGTCACCAATCAGTGGACGATGAAGTTTTATGGCTTTTGCTAGAAGGTTGACTGATTGCTTGTAGAAAAAGCATTTCTCTAGCGAAATCTATATCTATATAAGTGAAAATTCAGATGATCAACGGCCAGTCCCAACCACTTTAACCAAAAGGCTGAAATTTTGAAAGGGGTTACTCTTAAATAGTAGGCACGCACTAAGATATGTTTCTTTGATCCGTGGTCATCTTGACAATGGCGACCATTAATGTAAAACATATTATTTTTTTAAATTTTAAATATCTCACTAGTATTTAGCCAACTGGTTACCTACGTCCTATAGACGCGTTTTATGGTCTTTGTGGTTCAATTTACCACCATCTTTTCAAAATGGAGGGCTGAAACCTAACAAAAATGTACTGACGTCAATGCTTGGTCCTTTGCTGCTACTTATATGCAAAATGGAGTTGGGCTTAACGCGCGGAACAGCAAAGATAAACACTAATTTTAAGGTAACGAGTACGTGTCCGCGAGTTGTTATGACGCATATTTTAACCGTTTTTCAAAATAACTCATTGTCTTCCTTCACTATCCCATTAAGAATTGGTGCCTTTATCGCAAGTACCTGCCCAAATATTGAGTATGCGCTGCTTGTTTTCTTATATTTAATGTATCAAAACAGTCTTCAAAACTATAGGTGTCCCAGCATACCGATCCGATAGATTCCTCAATGTTGCGTAAGATACTATGTAAAAACTTTACTACACCGGAACATCCTTTGCTAATACAACAATTTATTTGCCGGTACATAATATTAAGATTAAGCATACATAATTGCGTCCACCACGATTTCAGACACATCATTGCGGAAATAGTGTCAGGTTTCAATGAACCTCGTTTTGGAGCAACTAGATTTGTTCCTCCAGAAAAAATTCTTTCGGCGGCAACCGATGAGTCTTGAATACAAAGATAATCTCTGGCCATTTTACTGACGGTGGGGTAGTTCATTTCATTTGCCTAGATGAAATATGAAAATATACATTTGTTTAATGGTCACTACAAGCCAATTTCACCTGAAATTACCAGAAACTAGCTTTGTCGCAATTACAAGTCTGTAGTATTTCACCACCCAAGTTCCCCTGTACTTATAATTGAGGGTTGAGAAACATACCACATACCTTCCACCATTGAAGAATGTTTGTTTGAGGTGGGAGAAGGTCGTCTTTAAAATATTTAAGTAGCTACGCCCCTTGCACGAGTCTCTTGGGACGTTTCGAATACACGGAATATAAATCATCCATGCCCTCTGTTACCGCGCTCTCCATTGGTTCGCTCCTCGAGTCATAATACTCGTTGTAAACGTTTAGTACAGTATCTTTAATTTGTTTTAATTTGGTCTTATTGTAATTGGCTTTGAAGAAATCCAGCTTTAACGTTGGATCTAAAACTATAGCAAATTACAATTTTATTTTAGGTAGACACAACATGAAGAAGATTAATATTGCGCAATGAACTTTTTGTCATGCTAAATAATTGCAGAAACGTTATGAAACTATTGATCTCAAATAATAAAGACGTATATAGGCAGTAGAATATGTATAAGCTTTATGAACCCATAAGTGGTCGAACAAGCAGCTTCATTTCTCACCTACTGCGATCCAGGTCGCTGCCGTATTCGACAACTCTTCGTAATTCAATAATTTTTTGGGCCAATATACAAGCTTCTTTTAGCGGACCATTACTATCCTCAATTGCCGACTCTAGTTTCTTCAATAGCCAGTGATATATTGGCATGAGGAGTGAAATGGTTGGATATTTCGCTGCAGATATTCGCTGAGTTGCTTCTGTGAAATTCTTTAAGATCAAAAATATTCATTGTTTTTAAAACCAATTATTTCTCGCAGTAATGTATAAAAGTCATGTATGTTACTTTTAACACATTCACGAAGTATTCAATGTTTTCCCATTCCGTTTCTGTCATATGAAACGTTTCGAGGTCGTTGTCAGTTTGTGTTAGCGTCTGAAGCGACTGAAATAGAAAAAATATCATTTGTCTAGTTGAAAGCAGGACTAGACCATAACATTTCAAGTTACTGCTTTTAAACTTAGTGCCCTTTCTAGCATGAAAGCAGTTGAATTCCACCTTGTTTTGACGTCAAGTACCATTTTAACATCACCCAAACCATTATTAATATTCAACTGACGTAATGATTCCTCTTTAAGATTGGATAATCGAATCTTCAAAACCGTAGCTCGAATCTATTTATAAAAACGACTTAATGGGTAGTGTTGGACATATTTTTTAAATCCCTGTATATTTGGCCTAAATTGAATAATGTTAATATCTACGTAACATATAGTAATATGTTACATACACATCTAATTTCAATTTACCATAGACCAAATATGCACGGTTTCTAAATTTTGTCCATTTGGTCTCAAACCGACAGACCATTAAAACGATGGTAGAATTAATGGATAAAATGTCCTAACTAAGTGCATTTTCAAATGGAAAAGACCTTAATAAATCAATTCCACAACAAAACATCTGTCTTGAGACCTTCATTGTACAAGAGACAATGCAATAGTAGGCTACTCCTTTCAAGAAGGACACTTGTTCATTCACAATAAATTCCATGACAGTTCATTAAGCCTAAACGATTGGCACCTGTATTTACCTTTGCAACACTGGTACCAATTTTATTAGCATTAGTGCTGATAAGGGATTCGTCATCCGGTCCATAATCGACTTCGCTATCGTGCTTTGGTGTTGTTTTAAGATGATCAAGTATAGCACATACAGATAAGTGTATAACATGCGCCACGCACCGAATGCGATGTCCGCCGTTGAATCTGAGCCCTAAAGTGTCACTTCGTTTTTCTAGCTCTTTGGTGAATGTCTCGTTGTTCGAGGCATTATCCATTGTAATTGCCAATATCTATACGGTGCGACGTCAGTAAATTAATTCAATAAACCGGATGTCCATGTAACGTCACACAATAAGCAAACCTATGTACGATTGTACAGAGAAACATGTTCGTTGGCCATTGAGGACAATGATAGACATGCCCAGTCAGCAATGTTTGATGAAGCTTGAGTTTCCCGAATGAGAGATTAGGAGAATGAAGCTTTTCCTACATTGCCTCTTCGCATTTCTATTATTGAATTCAATGGTTGGCGGAACATTATGGAAGCATTTTAAGAATGTGCTTATTGCGTGCCAGTGTTCATTTAGATCCAAATAGACGGAATAACATTTGGTGTTAAAGGTTATTCATGCTCATATGACGAAACATTGGTGCTACTTTCTTCCTTTGAAGTGTGGTACATACATAATGTTAGTCACATTACGTGAGATAGTCGTACAATGAAAGGTGTGAAAAAGAAAATTCCTTCATCTAAGGAGTACCCAAAAACACAATTGTCTTGCCTGGTCCTAATCTAAAGTAGGGTTGGTCTGGAAAAAATTATCCCTGGACGGACTCGTACAATAGAGATAGACCCCGGTTTGCCGTTGAGTTCACAGATTCTTATAGCGCAGTGGCCGCTAAGGAAACCTATTTCATCTAATATTATTTAATATTATAGCTTGGTGATTAGGGCAAATGGTGTAAATTTGAAATGCTCATTATTTTATAAGCTTCATCGAATGTATAAAAAAAACCTTATTTAGACGTTTTCCTTTACCGTAAGCGACAAATTATATTGATGTGTAAAGGAAAGACTTCGGTGCGCGTCTTCTGCGCAAGACAAGCACAGAAAACTCTGGTTAAATGTTTCCAGTCTAACGGAACTTAGATCTCTGCACTTTGTACGTAGGTTTAAAAGACAACATCAAACAATATTCGTACCCTTGTAACCTTTCGATCATTGACTAGTTCTAAAAATCTGTCACACATGTTTAACCCCGTATGGCGCGTGGGAAAATAAATAAATCCAAGAAGTATGTTATGCAGAGTCCATATGTCCGAGATCCAATGCGCCGTTACGCCCATAAATGGAATGCGATTTGGCGAAGTCCAGCAATCCATAGTGAACGATATTTGACTGGAAACATTCTGCTTAAAATTGGGTCAATTATGTATTTATGTTATAAAAAATAATAAGCCTATCAACTATACGACGGTGGTCTAAATCTAAAGAGACACTGTGCATTTATAACACTATGCTGCTCGTTTGTTTCTTCAGAGGGAACACGTTCAAATACACGAGCATTTCGTTACCTTGTTATGGAAACATGGCGCATAGCTTTAATAACTCCTTACCTGAAAACCAAGCGCAACTTTAACTACTTCTTCTTTGTGTAATTTCAAGAGTTCAGACTTGATGGTTTTAGCGCTTAGATTGAGGCTGTCGGCCACAACAGAACAGTTTGGATTGATGGAATGCAACAACGCTTGAAAATTGGGATCCTCCGCGACATCAAAAGGTTTATCTGTTGATACTATCCACTTTAACAACTTCATTTTAGAATCATCAATAAATTTTGGATCTATCTACAAAAATCATTGAAAATATCGGCATTAAATTTTGTTAAAAAGCTTTGCAATTTAAATATGGCCCCTTTGTCTCTTGTCTAGCCTTTACACCTAAAACAAACGAGGTAGAACTAGACCCTAAGTGATTGGCGTTAATGAACTTTTGCTAGGGACTGCTGATTGCTAAGAGACTAATTAGATTTGGGATACTGTTTCAAAGAGCCTGGATCGCATTACCAACTTTGACGGTAAACCAGTTCCATTACGCTGTAATTTTTTGACAGACGTCAGTCTTCACTTTCAATGACTGCCGACGAAACCCCAGAGTGAAATAAAGCTTTAAAGGGGTTCCGTCCGAGGGGATAACTATTACCGGTACTGACAAGCTAAGGTTCTTAGCATTATAAACTTTACATTAACTTGTTGCGGCCCTCCTAATTGCATTAGTTTTCAAAATATTTACCGTTGTTGTTCTTCTGTTAGTAGATAGTTTTTCTGGATGTTTCTTTTCTATGTGGTACCATAAATTGCCAGTGCTTATGTTCGCTCGTGACCCTTGTGTATAAGAAGCCCTACATACCAAAGACATTAGAACACAGAAGGCTTTTTAGAGCTTGATCGTAACATATTGGTCCAATTAGCTAACTGAACTTATATTCACATACGTGTCGCAATATAAGCACTAAGCCACTTGTTTCGAAACACCATCCGCAGTCGTTTCAACACAGTGCTGGTAATGATTCCATACAACGCTTCGAGTATGCGGCACGGTACTTGATGGCTGTGCCTCCGCCATGGAAATGAAACCCGCGCCCGATATCAACGTAACGCTCCGCCTATACACTAGCAGTCAATAACGATCAAACTGAACCGAACACGCCGTGCTTTCAAATGTGAATAATATTAAAGAAATAGTTTTGTTTGACGTTTCGTGTATGTAGAAATAACAGCAGCATGTGTAAAAAACTACAAAGTTTAAATGGTTTTTTACTCATAAAATCAACTGGCCTATTTTTCGCTGCAGATACTTTTCTTTTTAAACAATTTGTCGTTTTTTAAAGAAAGCAATTCATTACTTCTAATAAAAAGTAATGGTTTTCTTTATCCATAAACAATTATGGAGTTTAAAACCCTGAATACCACTACACAAGAACAAACTGTAGGTATGACAAACAAAGGTTGTGTAAAAGTGAACATTTGCCCAGAACTAATTTATGCTCGAAAAAATTGATCCAAACGTTAATGAAGATAGGCTTCTTCACATGAGTAAGTGGAATAACGATTTCGAAATCTTTATTCGGTTAGGATATGCCTATCCAACTCCGACCACTACTCAGAGCGCATCGCATAATCGTAAAACTGACCAAATTCCCGCAAACTAAGATTTTCCAAGTTGTCAGGACGATTCGGATATTTGTCGTCGACGAACCCTTTTTGGCAAGTGTCCTTGCTTTCGGGGTCAGTTTCCCTCAAGCGCGCGAGTTCCTTGTAACTTTTCAAAATTCTCGATCGGTTTTCTTTTAAGTTAGTGTTAATAAATCTAGTGCTGTTGGACTTGTTGTAAAGGTCTTGGCCCAGCATCATATCTAGAGCTTCATAAATTCTTATTTGCTTGCAGGTCAAAGATTTCAATCTATAGGCAAATAACTTTTTGGACAAACTTTCGTTCCCTAACTCGGCAAAAGTTTGGCCCATGTCAGCCCGGTCTCCCTTTGTCACGTACGCCGTGACATAGTTTGCCACTATTTCCGATTTGTCAGCGACTAATTGCAAATCCATGTTCGCTTTGGAAGCCAAAAGTAGCGTGGGTTTGTAATCATTTATTAAAACTTCGTGCTGTTTTCTCGGCAAGTCGTACAGTCGTTTCTGCACCTTTTTCATTTTACGGTGCACTGTTAAAAAAATGGAACTGTTTGACACCTTTAGAGGTGTTTCCTAATGCATCCCCAGTAGCACCTCTATTGGTGTTTAAAAGCACCATTCGAGAGGATGTCAATACGCACCTTTCAAAACGGTGCGAAATAATACCTTCTCTGAAGGTGCTTTTTATATCCTGTTAGGTGTTTTAATCACTTTGAATAGAGGTGTATATTAATACCAGAAAAAGTGTTTATAAACCCTTTAAACTAATTTGGTGTTTTTAAATTCCATTGACGTTGGTGCTTTTTAATTCCTGTTAGGTTTAAAACATCACCCTTAATAGAGGTTTATAATTATACCAGAAAGGTGTCTATAGACTCTGTAAAAGGTGTTTTTTGAAATAATTGTTTTTCAAAACACATGAGTTACCAGAGATTCGTCTTTCAAAATAGCTGCTCAAATGCAGTGGATTAAGGGTAAACGTTTTTTCTGCTGTAAGCCTTATTCAACCGTGTAAGAATTGATACGCGTGCTAAATGGTTACGTTTAACCATTACTGTATATCCTCAATAGTTCTATTTAAGGACCTGATTTATATCATTCAAATTTGTATTTAATTTTTGGCTCACTGTGAACCGTGAAGACCTCCTCAAAGACACACGAACTCACTAAACCAAACCGAACAACGCTTACCAAAATCTTTAAAAGTATCATTCAGTGTAGCTAGGAAAGTTTAATTTCACGTTTACACTATATATAAAAGTAGTAAAGCTGAATTAAAAAGTAAACACCAAATTTGAAATATTAATATAAAAGATGTTCTTGGAATATTGAAATGAAACAGAGCTTTTTAGCTACAAAACTACAAAAAGAATCGTAATGCCGAAACATACTAAATATTTTCATTTAATATTCTACAATAAGAAAATTTTATGGTTTTGTAAGAGATAATTTTATTTTACTCGCTTTATATTAACTTTGATATGCGTATAGTGTTTCGATTCAGATGCAATCTTCATTACTCGTTCTGTATAAACTTTCACTTGTGTCGTTCCGAAGAAAGAAGATTATCTTAAATAATTAAATAATATAAATGATATTAATTTTTTTAATCGTCAGTATTTTACCTTAATTCTAGTTAAGTGGTTTAAAAAGCGTTATTCTTTAAATGATTTTAAATATAGCTATTGTTGACGTTTGACTTCTAGCGTAAACCGTTTTCACAAATTTTGGAAATTTAGGGTATATAAGGCGATTGATTGACAAATGGTAGGAATAAGCGCTATTGCGTGAACCTTTGGTCGAGGCCCTGCCATTGGGAGGCTAGTCGTTTCTCGTAGCTTAGGTCGATCGCGCGTACATCTTAATCCCAACGATGATAATGGAGTAGAAGCCAATGTTTCAGATTGGCGTGTATGTGGTAAACACAGAAGACTATATGATGGTGTTGTTAGAAGCCAATAAGTACAGATAAACGTGTATGTCGTATAAACCATTAGAAAAACAAGTGTAGAGATTGCGTATTGAAGTAGAATTTTTACCTCTCCGAGTGACGATGACGTCACGGAGAGGTATTGCACTGGACGTATCTGTGTGTCTGTCTGTCACCGTGTTCGCAGTTGGCAAATCGAAGCAAACGTGTTCGCAATTTCCGGAGCGCGTTCGCAGTATACAGAAATTCGAAAAATGTTACTTCGTTGCTATATCCAACTTATTTAAGGTCAATCATTAATTATCCGTTACACCTTCATCTACTGTCTAACCACCAATTGTTTCACCCAATGCCAACCGGTATTTAATGGCTTCTAATAACAACACCATGCAATAGTCTTTCGTGTACACCATATACGCCACACGCGGCGAGCGGCTAGGGTTACGAGAAACGTCTAGCCTCCCAATGGCAGAGCTTCCACCAAAGGTTCGCGCAATTGCGCATTTTCTTACCTCTTAGTGTGTATCATTCACCTTTTATACCCTTAATTTACAAAAGTTCTGATATAGGTGTTCCCTAGAAGTATAACGTTAAAGATAGCCATGTTTAAAATTATTTTAGGAATTAAGTTTCTTAAACCGACTTAACTATAATTAACGTAAAATACTGACTATTAAAATAATTAATATCACTTATATTTATTTAATTATTTAAGATCAACTTCTTTCTTTGGAATGACAAAAGTGAGAGTTTATAGAGAACGAGTAATGAAGATTGCATCTGAATCGAAATGCTACACGCATATCAAAGTTAATATAAAGCGAGTAGGATGAAAAGATATCTTACAAAACGATAATATTTTCTTTTTGCGGAATATTAAATGGAAATATTTTAAATATTTTCGGCATTACGATTCTTTTAGTAGTTGTGTAGCTATAAAGCTCTGCTTCATCTCAGACACACAGATACGTCCAGTGTAATACCTCTCCGTGACGTCATCGTCACTCGGAGAGATAAAAACCTGTGTCAAGAGGAAATTAAAGTATTTTTTATGAATTAGTCTAATTCCAAGACATTCCAGCATATTGAACTCTTCGAGAATTATTTTACAATGGTTGAAATATCAAATTAAGTATGAATTTCTTCAAATATTTGGTATAAGGTAGTCCAAAGCAATTGTTTAAACCTTTGGGATATTTTTAGGATGCTTCACTATACAGGTAGAATTAATAGGTGATTTCCCTCTAAGGTCATATCAAAAACCTTTCACTTAAAAAACACCACATTAGCTAAAAAGTGTTAAGTAAAGCCCAAAGGTGTTTATTCGCACCATTCCAACAGATTTATATTAAAAACACTATTTCCGTTTTTAAAAAAATTTGATAAGGGTCAATTAACACCTAAAAGTGTTTATACGTACCAGTGAATCACCATTTCCTTAAAAAATACCTAAAAAGAGTCAACTAGCACCTTTTTACGGAGAAAACACCATCTCAGTTAAAAAACACTCCAAAAAGAGTATGTAAACACCTCAAGGTATTTCCGAACACCCATGAAACACCTTTTTTTCTAACAGTGTGACGAGTAACTGATCTAACGGAATTCATAGCGGCAATGTTTGTTACGTTTCGAGGGAAACCGTTACGACACACTTTCAATCCCTTTTTAGAATTTTTGACCTTCTTATAACAACTGGAGGTGCATTTGTGAGTTTGACATTTTTTTACCAGCCGGTGCAGCTCCAGACTTGCCGATGCGCTTGGCATCGAACACGTGACGTGTTTTTGAACGTAATCCAAAATAGTCTCGGCCGAAGAAGTTCCGATCTTTGGAGCGTCCTTGGCCCACAATAGCATGTGGTAGAGAGGTAAACCTCGAGATTGGTATTCAACCCGCCAAAAATGATGTTCTATCATGCCAAGAACTGGATTTTGCTTACACAAGACAAAGTTGTTTAACAGCGACCGCACCTTGTTGTGAAAGTGCATATTGACGCTAAGTGGGTCGAAATTCAACAATTCAGCCACCGTCATCGACTCTACTCCTGGAATGTCTGAATTCACTTTTCTCAAATGATCGTGTAGTTCCAAGTTATCGTATTCGGCCGAATTAAAAGTCAAGAGCCAGGTAGCAGGACCAAATTCCCGAATCATCGCTAGAACGGATCTAAGAACTTTATACCAGTAGTCCTTAGTACCTCGAATATGGCCCAAGAAAGTAGCTAAATTACTCTCAAGTTCTTTATCGCCAGATTCAACCCGACTGAGCAAATTTTCAACCCCAATTGGCATGGGGTTTTTAACACGAAGAACGTAGTTAAAACTGCTAGAAATCGCTTTCATTTCGCATTCTTGATAAGAATGGAAGAGAGGGGCGTAGTCTCGTCTAAAAATCGGGCTTTTTTTTCAAAAGACAGGATAAACGATACTCGGTTTCCGTTATTTTCCCAAATGGTCTATCATCGTGCTTGCCAAAGCCACCCTTCGGGAACAAATGAACGAAGCTCATGTATTCCAGTTTTTTGTCCCAAATGCTAACCGGCTCGGCCTCGACGCGCTTCATTTGGTAAGCACCCAATAAATCCTTCGGTGGTTGGACGTTCACCGGATGAATAGAGTAATGATCGTACAGATCATTGGCTTCACCCTCAGATAGTTTTCGCAACAAAGCCTCGGGCTGTGTTAAAATTTTGTAGGCGTTGCCTGATGCAAGCCTAGACTGATTTTCATCCTGCTCCTATATGTTCGAAGCGTTTTGGTCACCTTGGACGTCGTGACTACTATCCGCTCGTCCTTCTGTTGGAAGCGCAGCGGAAGCGCGCGTCAACGCATCAGATCCATCATTAATTAACGCAAGTGGATCTGTTACGATCAGTATTTCATGGGGAGTCAATTAATTTTCATTTCCATCAATTTATTGCGTGCCACAAAGATATTCCTCATTCATTGTCGAAATATCAATGTCTTTTTAAAAAGGGTTTATCTTTATCAGCACACTGAATGCTTTCAACACTTTTTCGAGGCAAACAACCTGTTGTTAAACTTTTTTTTCCGCTGTGGGAACGCCATTCACCAAGATATGCAGTTCGTGATTTTTGGGCAATGTCTTGGGAATCATCTTTAAATTTTTCTCCACGGGAATTGGAAGATAAATTACTCTTCCCTTTAAAGCTTTAACCGTGCCAAACTGCATGTTGGAGTTGGTTCTGGTGCCTAACCGCACCACAGTGTGGAAGGCCTTCACAAGCTGAATTAAAGCTTTCTCAAACATGTTTAAACTGGTGACATCTGGCGGAGGATTGTCAACCGCCAAGTTGTTCAGAAAACATCTGATGGGAACTTTACCCTTTTCCAAATCCGTAGCGCAATAACGACATAGAACCATGTTTGCTTCTCTCGTGTCGGAATTATTCATTATCCAGCCAGCTCTTAAAATCAGATAGGTCTCGTTCTCAAAAACAGCACTGATTACCAATTTTTCTACTGCTCTTAAATCAGATTTTTTCAGTAATCTTAAACAGCAGTCGCAGGGCGTGTCGTGAAACTCGTTGGTGTTTAGCATTGCCCGAGCGAATTGATTCTCGTAAAGACTCAAGATTTCACTTTCATCGAGACTCGGCCGAGGAGCGTTGACGCTTCCTGTGGGATCATTGTTTTGCTCCTTATTTAAATTTTCCCACGTGTGGCTAGGATTTTTCTCGATTCCGCCATGACATTCGTCAGAGAATCGTAATCAACACTTTCAATTTCAGTTGAAATTTTAGATAACGCGTTGAGAAACGCTTTGACTTGATAGATATTATTCAGAATAGTTCTAATTCCCGAATAATGAGGAGCCAGATCAGCGAAAGAACGCAAATGACTTTGGCACTCTTCGTTATCAGCGCAATAAGACGTGTGTCCTAGGAACGGAACTATCCTCACCACTATTTCGTCCCCATCTGGTGGTAAAGAAACGTTAATTTTTTTGCAAAACTGTTTTCTTAGTTCGCAAAGGTCCAAATCAGACTCAAAAATTTTAGTCAAAGATTTCTCATTCGCATTGGAAACTGTGTTTACGAAAGCTAGTACTTTTGCAATGGCTTGAGTTCGAACATTACAAATATCACTGCATTCCCAATATGCAGTTTGTTTTGGGTTTCAATAAACACACCTTCATTGATCACAAAATTTGCTTTCAGATTCTTCTCTTCAGTTTCAACAATGTTGAAAAGATTTGTAACAACTCCCGACTCCTTAACTTGTAAAACCCATTCAACGTTACTAGTTGCGTTTTTGTTTTTTATGCCAACGAAATTTCCATTTTCGTCAACAAACAATTCTTTAGTCGAACTGGTAGCACGGTCTCTAAGAACCTTTCGTACACGACCATCAGAATCCAATTGAAAAACTTTACTGTAATGTGACTCATCGTCATTTTTCAATATATTAATATTATTTCCAATTAATAAGTAGTTTCATGGAAAAAGGCCTCTTTCATGCTACTGTAAAGCCTTTTCCCACCCACAATTTCTGCCAAATTTCCAGGATCAATGGACCCAATTTTTTTCATTTTCTCAACAAAATCCATAAATTAACTAACAATACCCGTTAGTTGGGCGTGGTAAGCCGACAATAATTGCCTTTTCAAATGCAATATTCTACCAGCTAGCACTTAGCATTTTAGCTTGTGAGAGATAGACTTCGTGCGTCTGTTTTTAGTCTCACGATCAAAAGACTTTGATTTCACCAATCACCAGTCTTTCAGTTAGATGTTTGACTAGAAACCTTTTATAGCATCCGGCTATAATTTTTTGGTTATTCGTATCGAAAATCCCCGCATTGAGAAGCTTTTTCGCAAAACCAAATTTATCTTGTTTAGTTGGTTTACGTTTGGGTTTTATTTTTTTGAGCAAAACCCGCCATTAGTGGCGTCACCTAGTGTCATAGCCATTTTACCATCTTTTTCTTTTTTAAGCGGATATTTATGCGCCATATAGGCTTTCGCATTTTTTCATTGAAAGAACTCGTTTTTCAAGTAGTATTTCTTACAATTGAGTTGGTTGGCTATAGTTTTTCTTACAATAGAGTTGGTTAGCTATAGTTTTTCTTACAATAGAGTTGGTTAGCAATAGTTTTTCTTAAAGCTTTTTTCTTAGCTTCCAGTTTGAAATTGGCTTCCGCCGTTTGCTTTTGCTTTGATTCAGAAAACATAAACAGAAACCATTATGTTTTTACAAAAAACGTTGTGGGAGGTAAAGTTCCAACAAGCGAATATCCAGACCCTCTTCCAGAAGACGTGAAAACTTATGAAAATTAATTAATTTCTCTGTCGGTAGGATAATACAACTTGCAAATAATGAAAACTTATATAATTAGTATCATTTTTTTAGAGTACCTCACTGATGGATCATACATATGCTAAAAGTAAGAAAGATGAAAGTAGTATTTCCGAACAAACAGAAACATCAATTCAACAAGAGCCCGAACTTCCTGAAGTGTATGTGGTAAATGAACTCATTGGGAGGGTTGACATTTCTATTACTAATTCACCAATGACAAATGAGTGCATTGATATGGCAACCTCACCAATAACGAGAACAGTGAACACAACAACTTCTCCTTTCACTTTGAGTCTAGTAATTTCAGTCTCTGAAAATCTATTACCGGCTATTCCTTTATATTATGACCTCACTGAAGTGGCTAAGCCACTAGATAATCTTTGTCAATAACTTTTATTATATCAAGCGAAAAATGTGACCAGATTGAATCGGTTTTTTAAAGCCGCTAGCAAAAATATTAATGAAAATCTAGATGTCGTGTCTTTCTCAAATTTGGTAGTTGGTAATTTGGAATTTTTCTTGTTTCTCGGACAAAATACCATTGCTGAGAGTCATGACATATACAAAGAATTTAGTAGTAATTGCATTTCTAAAATAAAAGATTTACTGGATATATTTGACACATTAGATTTGTGGTCCTGTTGCGAAGGTGTAAAAGAGATTTCATGGCTTATGTTTAAAGAAACATACCTGAAAAATTGTTTTTTTCTCAGTTTTAAATCAAAAAAAATTCGAGCTTATGTTTAAGAATTCAAAAGTCAAGATTTGTGGAAAGTGCAAGCGCAAGAAAATATCTCTAAAAAAGAGGCGTAAAGGTATGTGCGCACTAGGCGTAAATTCTCACTCGCTACGCCACGTACGCTACGCTCGCCAAGTACGCCGGCAAAATTCCCTGTCCGCACTAGGCAATATTTGCCGTCGAGTACGCCGGGCGCGAGCGGCGAGAGAGGAAAAAAAAGTTAAACCTGTTCAACTTTCTACGCCGAGCAAGCCAGCGTAGCCGGCGTACATCCAATAAGCGAGCTAGGATCCGTCACGTGGGATGTTGGCAAATTTCGTCTGTTCCACCAAAATAAAATGGCGCCCGTATGTTCCAAAGTGAAGAGATTAGCCCACGCGAATAATTTAATTATTTCAATGCTATTGATTCGAAATAAAAAGAAAAAAGAAAAACAAAGACGCATATGGATAAGAGAAGTTTTCCAGGATAGGAATGAAGACGGTGATTTTACAAATCTTATCCCCAAGTTGAAATACTATTTTGAACGATTTGGTGACAAGCTCTATGTTGAATACTGCCGGTTGACACCATCCCAATTCAAATATTTACTGAACCTGGTTAAGGGTGAACTACAGAAAGAGTCAACTCAGTTTCGTGAATGCATATCACCCGAAGAACGACTTTACGTAACTCTGAGGTAAAGTTTCTCGTTTGGTTGATTGCAGGAAAGTATAGACCATGTCTTTTTTAGATACTTGGCAACAGGTTGTTGCTATAGATCTCTGTCATTAGCGTTCCGATTAGGAAAATCTACTATCGCTGAAATCATTCCTGAAACATGCAACGCCATTTGGAAGGTGTTGATGCCTATTTTCATGCGTCCGTTAACGAAGTCCACTATGAAGGTCATCGGTGACGATTTCTACAAGCAGTGGAATTTCCCCAATTGCGTAGGAGCCATCGATGGGAAACATGTGAACATTGATGCACCCTCCAATAGTGGATCCCGCTACTATAATTACAAAGGGTGCCACAGTATCGTCCTTATGGCTGCTTGCGATGCCAACTATGTGTTCACATTTGTCGATATTGGCAACTTTGGTAGAATCAGTGACGGTGGTGTTTTTGGAGCATCCGAGCTAGGAAATGCAATAGACAATCCAGAGTTTTTCCCACCACCACGAAAAGTTGACAAAAGCCAGGTGGAGTTTCCATTTACCTTTGTTGGCGACGAAGCTTTTCCACTGAAGCCGAACCTCATGCGACCATATTCTGGCAGAAACCTACCAGAAGATAAATTTATTTTCAACTATAGACTGTCACGAGCTAGGAGGTGCATAGAGAACGCATTTGGCATTTTATGCGCAAGATTTAGAGTACTCCGCAACAGCATCCCTCTTAAACCTGAAAATGCCGAAGGAGTTGTGAAAGCAGCTGTGACTCTTCATAATTTCTTGATGATCAAAGATGGAAATCTTGAAGAAAGACTTTATTGTCCTAAGGATTTTGCCGATTATGTTGATGGTGAAGGTATATTACATAATGGCCGTTGGCGCAATGAACAAGGCAACGTTCTACGTACAATAAATCAACAAGGATCAAATACGTACAAAAGAAATGCGGCTGCAATAAGAGATGATTTGAAGGTCTTCTTCATGGGTGATGGTAAGGTGCAATGGCAAGATCGGTACAATTCATAGACGTTCAAAACAAATGTAGAATTAATCTACTCTTTATCGGCAGTGCCGGTACATTTTGATTCAGTGTCATGGTGTAGTTCATTCAAAATATTCATGAAAGAAATTTTAGCAGAACGTTTTTTTTTGGCAGGCAAACTTTTAAAATCATCTAATAAACTCAATAAAAACAGTTCATCAGAGTCTCCTCTATTATTCGAACATTCGTTCTTCTCAATAAGTTCGTTGTTTGTTTTCATCATTTCCAACAGCACAGCTTCAGTTGTATCTTTTCGACCCCTTTTTTTCCTGTTGATTTCGTCACTGTCCTTGTTTTTAGAATTCAGCGAAGGGCTAGAAGATTCACTGCCATCATATTTGGATTTGGCAGATCCACTTCCTTCCTTTTCGCCTCCAAAACTTGGGGTTTCCAGTGGGGTCGATGGTGAATCACAATTAACATGTTCATTTGAGCTTGTTGCCGAAAGCAGATCTTCTTGGGAGATTGTAAACTCTCCACCGTCTGTGACAAATATTTCGTGCCCTTGGACGTCTCTTGGTATCACATGTTCTTGGTTATGATTGTCCCTTTTGTTCACATGGTCTTCGTTATCATTTTCTCGTGACATATTACTACAGGTTCTATGTTAACAAGGCTTGTGAACATAGATGTACACTATTTACATTGGAAACACAAATAAACTTACGGTCTATGTTTTAAAGTATCATCTAAAAATGACAGGGATTGCATCAATTCCCATGGTTTCTTAAATGATCGTCCTGATCCACTTGTTTTGACCCTTTTGTCGTTTTTTTTTCTCTGCTGTATTTGTCCCTTATAGATTTCCAACGCGCCTTTGTCTCATTCACTAGAAACATCACTTATATTATAAACATGCAAATATTAATACATAATTTAATTTAGGAATACTTACAAGAGGCTCCCAGCTTTTCCGAGATACTTCTCCAAGAGACTTCCTTCATTTTAGCCATTCTATAACTTTGGAGTGAAATATTCCATAATTCTGGTCTCAAATAAACTTCATTAATCAATTCTTCATCATTAAACTCAAAATAATTAGACATTATGGATAAAAAATCAAGAAGCCGAAAGACTGAAAATCTACGAGTACTAGAATAGACAGGGCCTTGGCTCTGTTTTTATTTTGGTGGAGCAGACGAAATTTGCCAATATCCCACGTGACGGATCCTAGCTCGCTTATTGGATGTACGCCGGCTACGCTGGCTTGCTCGGCGTAGAAAGTTGAACAGGTTTAACTTTTTTTTCTCTCTCGCCGCTCGCGCCCGGCGTACTCGACGGCAAATATTGCCTAGTGCGGACAGGGAATTTTGCCGGCGTACTTGGCGAGCGTAGCGTACGTGGCGTAGCGAGTGAGAATTTACGCCTAGTGCGGACATACCTTAAGAAAGAAAAATTCGAAAACATAACCCCAAGGAGAACCAATACTCGTTATTTAGATAAAAATCGATCAATACTTAAATCTACATCCCTAAATATAAAACGTCGGGCTCTGAAACGAAGACACACGTATTTCCAAATGAAAAGGGTGTAATCTTGAATTATGAGGATAGTCTAGGATTCGAAGAGATTTTAAAGAAAAATCCCTTTGAGAGTGCAAAAACATTCCAGAAGTTCCTACTACATGAACAACTTGAACTACTTAAATCAAACAAGAAAGTGGCATCCATATATTGTTCAGTGGTGTCTTTACATTAGATCTAAATCACCATCCACTTTCAATGCCATAAGTAAAGTTCTCTCTTTACCTTGCCGAAGAACTCTTTTCAATTATTCAAGAGACCAAATTGAGAAACCTGGATTTACAGATGGCTTTTTAACAGGAACTTGCAAAAAATAAAAATTGCCGAACTAAGAGAAGATCAGAAAAATGTTTCTTTAATACTTGATGAAATGCAAATAAAGCAAGACTTTATTTTTCATAGAAACACTGGTGAAATCGTTGGATTTCAAAACATGAATATATTTCGAAATACCGTTAATCAAATTGAAAGGCAAAGTAAATGGTACAGCACCTACAATAAGTGAAACGCCATTGGCATCACACGTTTTGCATTTGATGATTCCTGGAATAAGTTCAAAAATAAAGTGCGCATACGCATTTTTCCCCTGCACCAAACTTTAGTCAGATGACATCTGTTAAATTGTTTGGCAAGCCATACGACATCTACACCTTGTGGGTCTCCGAGTTCTCACAGTGGTTTGTGACAAACCCTCAATTAGCCAAAGATTTTTAAAAATGTGTACTGAGGTAACGCAACCGCGGAAAGGATATCGAACAGTGAACGTTTTCACGGAAGAAGGAATTTTCTTCATTTCAGACGCTTGTCATTTAATAAAAACAATCAGAAACTGCCTTTCAAATAGTGGTATAGTAAAGGTCCACAAAGACGAAGTTTCACGGTATATTCGGTTGCTTGTAAAAAACCACAAAAACATTGTATGGGATCATATCCATAGAATATATTTTGTCATATCAATAATAAATTATACACTCATAAATTTAGTCTCACCGTGGCGCAGTGGAAGAGTATCGGATTACCGTGCGATTGTCCTTGGATCGATTCCCCGAAAGAAAAAGTAAACTACGTAATAATAATTTCATGCAATTGATTATTAATTTCATTTGAACTTAATTGCAGTTACGTTAGACAGTGTGGGAAACTATAAATTAAAAAAATACAATTGCAATAATGGCCTTTGAGTATTTGAAACATTTTAAGTAAATTTTATTAAAATTACGGTAATATTTTAGAGGGTTAAGGTTAGGTCAAATCAGGTTAGGTTAGGTTAGGTTTGGTAGGTTTGGTTTGGCTAGGTTTGGTTTGGTTTGGTTAGGTTAGGTTAGGTTAGGTTAGGTTAGGTTTGGTTAGGTTTGGTTAGGTTTGGTTAGGTTAGGTTAGGTTAGGTTAGGTTAGGTTAGGTTAGGTTTGGTTAGGTGAGAATTGGAAGTGGTAGGATAACCGATTTTCCATAATATTTTAATTTTCGTTGAGGTCCTTGCATAATACAAGCGGGCCTTTTCCAACAAATTATTTTTATAAAGATAGGTTTGGTTAGGTTTGGTTAGGTTAGGTTAGGTTAGGTTTGGTTTGGTTAGTTTAGGTTAGGTTAGGTTAGGTTTGGTTAGGTTTGGTTAGGTTAGGTTAGGTTTGGTTTGGTTAGGTTAGGTTAGGTTAGGTTAGGTTAGGTTAGGTTAGGTTAGGTTAGGTTAGGTTAGGTTAGGTTAGGTTAGGTTAGGTTAGGTTAGGTTAGGTTTGGTTTGGTTAGGTTTTGTTAGGTTTGGTTAGGTTAGGTTAGGTTAGTTTGGTTTGGTTAGGTTAGGTTAGGTTAGGTTAGGTTAGGTTAGGTTAGGTTAGGTTAGGTTAGGTTAGGTTAGGTTTGGTTAGGTTTGGAAGTGGTAGTATAACCGATTTTCCATAATATTTTTTTTTTTCGTTGAGGTCCTTGCATAATACAAGCGAGCCTTTTCCAACAAATTATTTTTATAAAGATTCTGGAGCAATTAACGCTGCATTTATTAAGTTCCTTGAACAATAAATATATGCCTTTTCCAAAATATTAGTTGTTTTACGGGTCATTTCAGGTTGTCTTTGATTCGGCTCGGTTACAATAGAGGCATCCTTTTAAACTTGGGATTTGACCATCAGAGTATCATTATTTATATAGGAAAGTGTATTGACAGACGCAAGCTTAAGGACAATGGTATTTTCTTTAAACCAAAAGAGGTTTTTTAATTCGGTTTTAAAATTCGTCTTTAAAAATACATCTTTTAATAGCAATGAAAATTTTAAGATAATAAACCCGCACATATTGGCTATATTCGGTCCAACGGGATTCGGTTCAATGGGATATTCGGTCTAATGGGATTCGGCCCAATGTGCCAGCAGCCCCAAGAGAGCGAAAATTTTCCCGGGAATTTGGTGTGTCCATAGGCGGTAGCGTGAAAAGTTTATTTCTCGAGATTATTTATAAATCGATTGTTTATCTATTGAAATGGAACTAATACAGTAAAGGGTGGAAGAATGGTTTTCAGATATTGCAATGGGGCTCTGTAAAATTGCAGACTTATGCGAAAAATCTTATTGACCCCTTTGAGTGTAAAGTAAACAACCGGGGGTATAAAAAGACATGCCATTGAAACTTGAATTCATTCTCTTGACTTGTAAAGAACTAAAAATGTACGTATACGTTATGTATTTAATAAAAGTTTGACGTTTGAATTGTTTTAACTCGGAATTTTTATGCAGGCACACCGCCAAGTTATTTCCAATTTCTACACTTAAAGGAATTAGCGTGACTCCGAACTGTAAAATTCAGTTGGGCTGTCTGAATGGAGGTCCCTTAATTACTTTGACCGAACATGAATTCGGTGAACTCTACCAGGAGCGTGGGGAAATTTCAAAGTTCTTTGACGGTGAAACAGCCTTTCCATCTGCCTGGTTTTTCGAGGGATCACAAACGAAACGAGTTGACTTGTCCGAATTTCAAGATACCAGAATCATTAACATCCGAGAAATGCGATTGGGTAGCGGTGTGAACTACGGTAAACACTATCCTACGAAGGTCGGTTTTGCCATCTCAAAACCTCTCTGGCTTGCTTTATTGGAGAAATACGACGAAGTTACAACGTTTCTAGGTGAGGCTAAACGGGTTCACGAGAAAATTCAGAAACGTGTGCTAGACCAGTTAAGGGAAACAATTTCTAAAACTTGTGACGGATGTGAGTGGGGTAATTCCTCTCAAATAAAACACGAATGCATAATGTGTGACTGGAATACACGTGTTGAAATGAATTTTACATTAGCTATGAGTAAAATGAGTTATTCCGAGATTACAAAAGACTTTACCACGAATACATTTCTGGATGAACAATTCTGCGAATATATGCTTTGTAATATTGCTTGTAAATCGAAAAAATTACTATTAAAATCTGAAGATGTCACACCCTAATAAATCATGATTGGTCAAATCGTATGTAATGTCAAAGAATATTTGTAATAAAAAACAACTTGATTCTTAAAAAGTGATTCATTCCTTAAAATGGACTTCAGCTTACAACACCCATTTAATGGTCTCATAGCCGGGGCGACACAATCGGGAAAATCATACTTTGTAGCAAACCTTACAAAGTATAAAGATATATGTATACCACCCTCTCCTGATAGGATAATATGGTGTTACACTGAATATCAACCGAAATTATTTAATTCGGTATTAGATCACACGCCTTCCGTAGAATTTCACGAAGGTATATTAAATGTGAATATATTAGACCCCAATATCAAGAATTTTGTTGTACTTGACGATTTACTTTGTGAAATGTCTAATAACAAGGATGTAACTAATTTGTTCATACGGGGATCGCACCATAAAAACACCTCTGTTTTTATTTTGATTCAAAATTTATATTACCCTGGGAAGGAAATTAAAACATTAAATTTAAACGCCCACTACTTGATAATATTCAAATCTCCTCGAGATAAATCGGCTATATTTCATTTAGCCAAACAGATTTGTCACACTAAAAGTAAATACGTCATCGACGCGTTCCATCAGGCAATTGCTAGAGATTTTGGGTATTTATGGGTTGATTTAAAGCCAACGACGTCAGATGATCACAGACTACGGACGGGACTCATACCGGGCGAAGAAGCCGCAGTCTTTATTCCAAAATGAAAAGGGTGCATACGCATCAACATTTCTTAAAGTATCTGACTACTTGTAATGCGTGTCAGAGAAATCGCTATCAAACATGCTAGTAATGATTCTATCAAGGCTATAGTGGAATGTTGTATAAATGTCCTACGCGGTAACGTGAAGTTATCAGATGACCAGAAGAAACGATTGAAGAAGCACTGTCTAATGTTACGGAAGTTATCTAAACAAAGCACTGTAGCAAAACGAAAAAAGATCCTTATTCAAAAAGGAGAATTTTTACCTCTTTTATTAGCCCCCCTCTTATCACTTGTTAGCACTGCTGCTGGTGCGGCTATAAGCAGAGCAATTTAAAATGGCTAGAAAGATGATATTGGTACCTGAAGAGGTTTACCGCAGATTAAACTCACAACCAAAAGTTGAACATAGTGAAAATTTGGATACGAAGACTGTTTTGGTAGACAACAAATTGAACCAGACGCAAAAAGTTAACATGTACAATCATTTACTAACGAGTGCTATTAACAAAAGAAAAAAGAAGAAACCCGTTAAACAACTGAAAAAGAAAGATTGGTATTCTGGAATAGCCATGACAATACCAGATTCACACCTCAAACCAGCCATTGCCTTATACAAGTGGATTGATATCAACTCCAAGATTAATTGGTCTCCTAACGGGGAACTTATATACAGGGGACAACCAATCGTCGGGTCGAATATTATGGATATTTTACACGAATCTGTTAAAGGTTATAAAAGTAAACCGAAACACACTGTCACTGGAATAAATCAGTTTTACGAAATGTTGATAAAAGAAAATGTACCAAAAACTCTTGTTAAAAATAAGTTCCCTTTTGAATACTCTACCAGTGCTGTACCAAATACCTATCTCGATGAATCTAAAAGCGATTTACCGAAAATTGATTATTATCCTCCAACCCCGGATTCCCACTATGGTAATGGTCTCCACACCTGGATAAACTTGAAATAAAAAGAATATATATCAATATCACGTTTCATTTCTTTCACAAATTACTTACACGTTATCATGGAAGGATGTAACGATCCTTCTCCCACAGGGCTTCTAGCCTCCCTGTCCGTTTCATTTTTAAATAATCCCAAAGTTATTACGGCGCTTTTGATATTATTTCTTATTATAATTATCGAGTTATCTGATTTCGCTTATTGGTATACTCAAAAAACCTTAAACTGCACGACTAATGGATAAACTAGAAGAAATATACTTCAATGAAAAAGATCCGGGGAGCTTCGGAGGTCTACAAGGGCTGCGAGGGAAAAGGGGATTAACGTTTCCTTAAATGATGTTATTGAGTTCCTACAACGTCAAGATACGTATACACTGCACAAACCCGCGAGGCACAACTTCAGAAGGAACAAGACTATTGTGTACGGTATAGATGAACAATGGCAACTTGATCTGGCAGACATGCAAAACATTAAGCGTCATAATGACGGATATAGATTTCTACTGTGCTGTATTGACGTATTCAGTAAATTTGCTTTCGCCGTCGCTATTAAAGACAAGAAAGGGCCTACGATGGTTGCGGCGTTTAGATCCGTTTTAGAGTCTGGTAGAAAACCCAAGATTGTTCAGTCGGATCATGGGAATGAATTTCTAAATAAAGAACTGCAAAGTGAATTGAAACGTTTGGACATCAAGTTTTTCGCCACACACTCGGAAGTGAAATGTAGTATCGTTGAACGATTTAATCGAACCTTGAAGGAGCGAATGTACCGCTATTTTACGCAAAACGACACCTACAAATACATTGACGTATTACCCGACTTATTGGAATCGTATAATAACAACTACCACAAATCAATTAAATGCAAACCCACTGAAGTGACAGAGGAAAATTCGAAAGAAATCTGGTTAAATTTGTACGGAAAAGTAAACTTTTCGCCGCCAGTTTCATACCCCTTTGAAATTGATGATTTAGTTAGAATTAGCAAAAATAAAAGAACGTTTGAAAAAGGGTATTTGGCCAATTATACCGAAGAACTATTCAAAGTAACAGAACGAATCCCGAGAGATCCACCGGTATATATACTGAAGGATTTGAACTCCGAGCTCATTTCCGGTGTGTTCTACAAAGAGGAAATACAGAGAGTTGGCAAGGACATAGAAAACTGAAATTTAAAATTGAAAAAGTATTACGAAAACGTAAAAAACCTGACGGTACTAAAGAACTCCTCGTACGGTGGAGAGGGTATAGTTCCGAATTTGATTCCTGGGTGCAAGAAATCGACGTAAAATGAGTTTCTACATCACACTACCCTCTGACTCGTCAACGCAATATTTCAAAGGAAATACTATAAGCAAGTTCAGAACGTATCTACCAGAACCTATAATTCTAGAGGGATCTCACGAGGTTGCTCTGGCTGAAATAAGCTATCCTAGAACTTGGAATAATGTAAAAAGGGAATGCGCAGTTCGCATTTGGGATAATTCGTTCGTAGGTGTTGCTTCGGATGCAATGGATGAATTCCCAGAAGAAGGATCTGGTTTTGGTGAAAGTGGACATACAATTGTCGTGAACGGAGTGAATGAAAACCGGGGTATATCGATAATTATACCTCCGGGATATTACGGTTCTGTAGAGGAATTACTCGAAATATTGTCAGCCGACGACGATGCTGGTGCTACTGAAAAAATAAAATCTAGGGTTGAGTTTTCATACAACAAACCAAATCGACGGGTGATGGTTGAGTTAAAAGGGACGAACCAACTTTATATCCCAAGCGAAATTGCCATTATATTAGGGTTCACGAGGAATTCCAAAAAAGACTTCACTGTGGTCGCCTCTATGACGGCCCCATTCAGTTGTGATATGGATGCTGGAATGCACTCCTTATTCGTATACTCTGATATAATTCAGTCTCGATCGGTAGGAGACTCTGACGTCCCTCTCTTAAGAATTATAAGTATCAACGGGAAAGATGGTGACACGGTGGAAAAAGAGTTTGCTAAACCCCATTACATGCCCATAGCGAAAAACAACTTCCAAACAATTGAAATAAACATTATGAGTGAAATGGGTAAACCGGTTAAGTTCGAACGTGGGAAAGTTCACGTCACTCTACTATCAGGCCCAGAAGAACTTGCCACTTGTTATAAGAACTACGTTGAATTCAATCTCCGCCCCATTTATGACGTGATTGTCAAAGTGTAAGGATGTCTCCATATAATACGGGTCACGTTTCTGTTAAGGATTATGAGGACTATTATCTAAATCAAATTGGACATGGATCCATCCCAGTATATAGAGGTTTGGCCGTGCAACGTGGTTATGGCCTGGGGTCAATTATCTCCTCGGCGTTCAGATCGGCCATGCCATTACTTAAAAGGGGTGCCACGTTCCTAGGTCGAAAGTTTTTAAACACTGGCGCGAAAATTGCGACGGATTATACAAGCGGTGTACCCATTAAACAAGCATTGAGAACTAGGGGTAAAGAAGCGGGTAAGGAAACATTGAGAAGGGCTGCCGAAGAAGTGACCAAGCTAACTGGAAACGGACGTAAAAGGAAACGCAAAGTGTCACCCATCATCAGTTCTGTTCGAGCTAAAAAGAAGAGAAGGTCGTCATCTTTACACCCGGATATATTTTCATAATGTCGCTCGCACACCCAAACTCTATGAACAGCGTCAGCTCGGAACTAAATGTTTTTCACGTACCCTATACCCAAACTGGGATTGTAGGAAGTCAATGGGTGGAGTATAACTCTACCTCCAATGTGGATGAAAATCAGGCTATTATATTTCCCGTCACCGGGAACTCCGAGACATACATGGACTTAAAAAACACGCTCCTGCATTTACAAGTAAAAGTGGTTAAAGCTGATGGGTCTCTACCTAAAGCCGCTGTGTACGATGCGAATGGTGATATAACTACTCAGGCGGATAAAGTTGGACCCGAAAACCTATTACTCTCCAGTCTTTTTAGTGAACTACACGTATCGTTGAATGATAGATCAGTTACATCATGTCCTCAACAATACGCATACAAGAGCATGATTCAAACGCTATTGACATTTGGTGGTCCAGCGAAAAAGAGTTTTTTGACCGGGGCACAATTCTACAAAGATACGGCGGGACATTTTGACGACTTTTCCGAAAATGAAGGGTTTTTGAAACGGAGTGAATTCGCCCAAAATGGGGTTATAGACTTGATTGGCGTCGTACACGCCGATATATGTCAGCAAAATCGCTTTATCCCCAATCTGGTCGATGTGAATTTTAAATTTATCAAAAGTCCCAACGAATTCTGCTTACATGCGGATGGAAATAAAGCGAAAGTTATATTTACCCACGCTTCGTTATTCATAAGAAGAGTTAAACTAACCCCCGAGATTATGATATCACACGCCAAAACCCTGGAATTGGCCACGATGAAATACCCCATAACACGTACGGAATGTAATACGTTTTCCATATCTCAAGGAAGTAAAATAGCAGTCAAAGACAATTTATTTAGCGGTCAACAACCGAATAAAGTTGTAATTGGATTTGTAGACCAGAACGCGTTTTTGGGTGATTATAAAATGTCGCCTTTTAATTTTAAAAATGAAGCGGTGACTCAAATCACCTTATCCGTTGATGGGGTTAGCGTACCCCATAAACCCTTAAGCCCCAACTTTAAGGATAACCTATGTATGAGATCGTACGCCAATCTCTTTCTTCAAACCGGACAATGGAATATCGACGAGGGTAATTTCATTGACCGTGACGAGTTCGCCAATGGTAATGCTCTTTTCGTATTCGACTTGACCCCCGACCTGAATGGTAGTTCGACTGAAAGTTTCAACTTTATAAAGAACGGTAGTGTCCGATTGGAGTTAATATTTGCCGAAGCGCTACCGGCTACAATTGCCGTCGTTTACTATTCCGAATTCCAATCTTTTATTGAAATTGACAAAAACCGAGCCGTTTTATTCGATCAAAGCTCATAATGGACTCTCGACAACTTGAGAAAATATTAAGGCGTGACCCATACACTAGGAATTTGTTCCGGGGAATATTTCCGGCGGATGAACTACCACTAACTGTTAAAACATTTCCATCTCTATATATTGTGAACACTGATACGTCTAAAGGGGGAGGAGAACATTGGACTGTCATATACTTTTCGAGGAAAAAGAATACTGAATTCTTTGAAAGCTATGGAAATCCTCCGGATTTATTTAAATTTAATGATTTTGTAGAGCGGAACAGCCTAACTGTTACGTTTAATTCGCGCCAACTACAAGGGGAATTAAGTCATACTTGTGGCGGATATTGCGTTTACTTTTCATTGTATCGGTGTATGGGAGTTAAAATGTTTGATATAATAAAACGATTTTCTAAAAATAAAAATGTTAACGATCGTATGATACCTGAATATATGTATAAGAATTACTCAATAAATTTGTCATAATTTGTTCTTTTTATTTCGCATTTTTATGCCCGTGGGCTAGTGTGGTAATACCATCATTCATTATGTAACGTTTATCGTCACAGGGATTGAGACATAGTTTGTTTTGCCGTACCGTTTTTAAAATGTGTTTGTCACTCACAATTCTAACCATTTCCGCGGTGGTCAGCTCGCGGTTCAGCAAGCATTCGCGGTAATGCGCGTGCCGGACGCGTTTCTTTACGACGCGCTTGCACACGCCCTTACAAGTCTTCTTTTCTCCTTTGGCGGACAAAATGCTATACATTTTTGGCCTCAGCCCACAAAACTCCTGGATCGGTGTCCCATCTAGTTCATCCTTGAATTTCCCTAGACGCTTTTTATTCACGTCACTGTGGAGAGGATGGTCACGAGGATAGCCGGAAAAGTCGTACATGTTGGATTGGGCAGCAAAGTCCGCGTACAGATCCTCTGTCTGGATGTGGTAGGTGAGGCTATCTGTAATTTTACATAATGTTAGTACAGGTATATGTTAAATATTCACGTAATACATACCAGTATCCGTGAAGAGGAGTTTTGCCCTATCTCCATATTGTCTCCGGATGACGTCATAATGAAATTCGTACATCAATAATTTTGACAGATCCAAGATGGCGAACCCCGTGTATATCGGTCGGTTTAACACCAACTTCTTGGCGGAATGAATACCGACCAGTTCATTATGAAAAATTGTGAATTTTTCAAAGGCGGGTGAGCTGGCTTTCTTAACCGCCTTCTCGGGAGTGGTTACCAATTTGAAATCTTGGCGATTCCTAAGGTTCTCCATGGTTTTGCCTGAAAAAGAGAGAGAGGAAATATAATAAAAGAGCTTAATATAGTAATAATTAATTTTACTACACACCGAATACAGCGTTGTTCATTAGTTTAAAGAGATCCTTTTCAAAATCGTCCGTCGCCTTGGTTCTCTTCTCCGTGTTAAAACTTATATATTTTTTTAACCAAGCCCCTTGTTCGAATTTCAATATCCGGTGAATATGGGTGATTTTTAACCCTTTTGCTACGTAATATTTCAGGTTGCGATAGTGCACCACATATCGTTCCTTTTTGAAAAAGGTGGGGACGAGTTTAGGTAGTGATTCCTTGATTGGGATGTTAAGAGCCGTCATCTGCTCCTTAGAATATTCGGAGAGCAATTCCGATTTTATTGTCATTGATTCCGGGGCTAGTGGGTAGCAGTTGTGGTTATCATGGAGGTCCTCAGGGTACTCCAAATCAACCTCAACTATAAAACCCTCCGGTGCAGCGTCGGGACAGTCCAATATTTCCCGCTCCGAGTTCAGGTTCGGTTCAACCCATCGAAATTGCTTCATTGGTAGGGCGTCGCACATTACAGTGCCGTAGAGGTTGTTGCAATCTATTGATACTATTCGTTAATACCATGATGTACAGAATTGTCTCAAAATTCATACCTAGGTAACATATGTAGCTATCTGATTTTGTGTTGTCGTACGTCTCCAGATATTTATTATTAGCCTCTGCGAATCGATGACTAATCATCGACACCCCACCCCGAATCCAATTTTCGATAAAAAGGTGCATGTCCTCGTCTAGGAATAGGTCCAAGCACACCTTGGTCATACACAAAGCGGCGTTCCAGGCGTAACCAGGTAGTGTATAGGCATGGGCGGGATCTAGACGGTAATACGTCATGCACATTTTGCGGAAGTTTTGGAACACGTCCGCTAGGAGGAGTGTGTCTGATAGCACGTACAATTCGTGATACCCGCCTAATATTTGGAATAATTAATTTCACCTGTTTGAATATGTTTATTTATATATATATTTACCTAAATTTCGAATTTTAAATGATTGCGTATAGTCGTCGGAGCTCAGCGGCTCATCCGTTAAGTCATTATGGAAGCTTTCGATTGGTGGTAATTGCGCCTCCTTAAATCGATCCTCGGAATCCATGTATGAATATGGGTATACACCCTTCCGTAGAAGTAATTTTACTTCTTCTGGTTTAAAAACCGAGCTCAATAAAGGGAATTTTTGAGCACCCCCCTTAGCCAAATTTGAAACCAGCGTTTCCAGCGAGGCGGGTAGAAAACGTATGCTATCTATAAAGCGGAGATTGCTCAGTGAGAATGAAATATATGTCTCGCTATTAGACGCTATGCAGTCTATCCTCGTGTTTTTCACGGTAGCGATATGTTGCATAATGAGATGAGCATCGTATCTGTTGATTAAAAATGTTTGGTAAACACCTCCCCTTATGGTAAATGATGAATAATCTATATTACCTGCTTAAATTATGCATCACGACTGGGATGAATTTTGGCGCTTTTAGCTTCAAATTACAGCTTTGACAAGCGCTTCCCCTATACGCTCCAGTATAGTTATCATGGTCACGTGTTTTGACCGATGTTTGAAGGAATGGTTCTTCGCATACGTAACAGCGACTTGAGGATTGGAATGAGGCCTCCTCTTCCACCGTTAACTGCATTGGAATGTTTTCCTTCAATTTTTCCATTATAGTTTTGGATTCATCCATGAGCATTTTTAGAAATTTTATGCCACCATCGCACCCTCTATATGTCTTGTGTTTAACTAGTTTTCCTGAAAATAGTATATCGTTAGATGACTGTATAATATCTGTACCCACAGGCTTTAACTTACCAGTAGGACCAATAATCGTGTATGAGAACCCGCATGCTGTATGAAGCGCCAAAGTTGTTGTTGAAGATAATGATGCTTCCGGGAGACACGTTGTCACCTTTGCCAACAACGATTCAAAATCAGGTATTATGATGTATGGAACCTATAAATAAACGTGTAACTATTATAGAATTCTACCAAACTTTTATATTGTTAATAAATTACCATTTGATTCCACCCGTAATTTTTGAATTTCAAAATGGGTTCATCATGCGGCATTAATACTCGCTGCGGGTCGTGTACGTTACATTCCCGAACGTGGTTGTTATGGGTGGCCTCGGTGGCACTTCTTTTCAAACAATACCGACAATAAAACGATTGGTGGGAATGTTTCGTGAAGCCGTTAAACAGTCGGCTAATGCTACGAATTAAAACATAGTGCTTTGATTTCCCATTGGAAACCAAGAGAAGGTCTATTTGTCTCGATTCACGCACTTTATTCTCGCTCACGTAACGAGGGAAATATCCTTTTTCGTAGGCGAAGATATTCACGGATAAATTGTTTTTTAATTCGAAACGTTTCAGTTTAAAAGAGTCTAACTCAATAGGGAAAGTGATTCCGCATAGGTCTAGTTCGTTCTCGTATGGTCTATAATGTGATACGCGGTTTGCGTTGACTAACGCTGGGTGAAGTTTTTGCTAAAACCGACCATAGGAAACACTTGTTATCCTCTGGATCTTCCGGATTAACATTTACAGTAGCCCGTTTATTAGCGATCACGTCTGGCAGTTCAAAGTACGTTCCACCAACGAGGGGTAGATACTGGATAATATTAATTTGTAGAAATAGGATTCTATCCAATATCCAACCACTCCCCTTAGCCGTGAACGTATTCATGCTTTCGGCGATCTTATCCCTACTGACATTGATTTGTCCCGGAATGACTTCCGGCGTCAAAGTTGCGTGCGTGAACCCACGGAAGAATGGCGAGGTTTCCGTCTCAGTCCCGGTTTTTCCCAACTCGCGGGTGTACCGCGCTTGTATGACTATGTACCATTTGACGCCTCGTTTTTCGTTTAATTTGTTTCTAATATATCTCTCTAGCTTATACATATGTTCTAATATATCTCTCTAGCTTATACATATGTTCATTTATGAACAAAATTGGATCCGTAACACCTTCGGGCGCGGTGATTCTGGCCGAGAAAATCGCATCGTTCAACGCGTTAATTTCCTCAATGTCCGGTTGTTGACTCCCGGGTTGTTCTACCGCGTTTTGTTCGGCCTCCCAATTGTCCATAAATTCATTTAACCCGACGTCATCTTGCGAGAGCATAACATTACCATCTACGTCCTCCCTACCTCCACCATCTTGATTATGTCTATCCTCCCACATCTTTATAAACTCATCAAGCCCTTCGAGATCTTGGGTAGATAACGGGTCATCAGACCTTGATACATCTTCTACATAAATATATTAGGATTTAATTCTTGTACCGATTGTAAGTTCAATGTTTTATACTACTAAGCCCCTGGTGGGTACCTATACCCTATGCATCAATGTGCGGGGAGTGAGAACCTTTACAGGGTATGACTAATTATATTTTAACAAAATAATTACCATTTTCAACTCTGATTCGTTTTCTTTTCTCTGGAGTCGGTTCTCCCTTCCTCTTAACGGGGGAATTAGGAGGGGTTACACGGTGTGATGGCCCGGGTTGAGGAGATGCTGGACGCGTGTTGTTTTCCGCGACCTTATTTACCGCGGCTCCATCGTGGTTCGTTCGCCGTTGATGACGCAATAAATTATCTCTCCGCGAAAATGACTTATCGCAAACTGGGCACGCAAAAGAAATATTACCGTGTTTGACCCGCATATGTCGAGTGAAGTTCTGCTGGTTCGTGAAGACATCGGCGCATGTGGAACAGGAGTACATCTTGAAATCGAATGTGGCCATAGGACCCATTTCCCTTCCCTTTTATACAATTTTTAAGCTCTCGTATATATTGTTTCACCCTTCCCCGTGATTCCCATTGGATAAAACTATTGTCAGCCTTAAACAGTGTCTTTTTACTTGGATTTTCCGGGGTTTCCCCATCAACGTACAGAAATCCAATTGCGAATGGTTTAAGAAGTGTAATATGGAAGACCCAAAAAGAACCTTCTAGAAACAATGGAATGTTCTGGAATCGGAAAGAATATTCTAGATGGTCCGAGATGACCGACACTTCATTGTACATCCGAATTCGGCTTATATTGTAGGTATTGTAAAGTCAACAATGACGCTTTGATGTGAAGACTCCCTCGAGTCTAAGAAATTTACTCTGATGAAAAACCCAAACGGTATCTTAAACTATAGTAGCAGGTACATTCGTACACGAGGGGATGTAGCAGGTACATTCGTACACGAGGGGTTTGTCACCCGAGTTCCGAATGTATATATATGTTATAGCGTTTGACCACCCAGAATAGTGGCTGGGTATCACCTCGGTCTAAACGTCAAGTTGACATGTTTGGTTAAGATGCACGTGTTTTCGCCTTCTAGATGGTTCTAAACGAGGGGTCGGATATATGTTATTCTATACACTATGTCTTTTGACTTATCAGTATATTTTGAACTGGTAACCGACCACCCAGCATCGGGCTTGATTTCTTCGCGCTTTTTGGGTTTTTTGGGGGAATCCCGATTGAAACCAGTGATTCATGTGTGTGTATGGTTTTTAATCCTACAATTCATACTAACTGTTTGAAGTTATATTGTAATTTGGAGAAAATACGTGGAAGGGTTAGAGTTTTTCATACTACATGTTGGACCCAGGGACATGGACCATTTTTGAAAATTTGGTCACAACGTTCTTTCTTCCTCAACGGGATAGCATAGATTTTTTTTCCTAGTTTAAACTAAACTTATGATAATGGTCGCGGGTAGAATTCCAACGTCTATTAACAATACGTGGTTAACCGAGCCAGAAGATCAAAACCCTCCAATTTTAGAGTTTAATGATGATGATAATGGTGAAATAATTGAGGGTGATGTAATTAATTATATTGTGGAACTTGAGGATGATTCCATGGACACTTTCCCCATCATCCATCCGGGGGATATGTAAGTGGTTTATTGATATTATTACTACCATTATTTACTTTCAATATTTATTTTTTTTAATGTACTTATAGCGCTGATTTGGGGGATTTTAACTCATTTGACGATGAGATAACAATTAACATAAATTGCGATGGATACAAGTAAATACAATATTATTTATTCATCCCGATATTTATGGTACTGATTGATTTCGTTTAGGGTGTTGGATACAATTAGGATCCTGTTGTTGCCGAGCATGGGATCGGAGGATGTACGAGAATTGTTGACGGCCATGGAGGATTTAGTGGCGTCGTATATTCGTCCTAGGTGTGTATTGAAGATATAGTTCCGAATAAGACTATTCATTAACAAACATATATTTATTTATTTATTTATTATTTCTCCAATAGTCCCGTCAGGGGCGAAAACGGGTTATACCCCACACCCGATGGTGGTACCGCATCTCGGAACTGTGATGGGTATGGGTAAGAATCAATTTCAATTATACTTTCATTAATTACGATGCTAATACCTTCACTAAAAACCTTTTCTTTTTATCAGCGTTCAAAACGCTATTTTCACTCAGTTCGTGAGGAGGCGTGACAGCCGAAATAGTTCTGGGATGTCGGCGGAGGACTGTGATATGCTCTCCCTACTTGAGAGGGCACTGATACAACATATCAACGCGACGATATGTGAAAGTATCCTATCGCATTTTAACATTGCATATCAAATATGAAAAAAAATAAGTAAATAAATAAATAAAAGTAAATTAATTAAACGTTACAATTTGAATTTCATTTTTATTCGTCTCCTAAATTTTTATTTACAATCTCTTTGTGGTTATAAATCCACTCGGAAAACAATATACATTTAGATAGTGCACATAAATACTTTTTATTATTACGGACAGTTTTATGATTAAGCATACATGTAATCATGGGTCCATCATCGTCTATTTCATTGGCTTTGGGGCACCCCACCCCATTCAAGTCTATAACTTCCCGATTAATAATGTTCAGCAAAAATAATCACTTTTCCTGTCCCTTACAAAATACGCGGTCGTAGCCTTGAACTGCAGATCGGAGGCACTCGCCGAGTTTTTCGTAGGGCGTTACTCCATCATCCCATTCCAGACCATGCAGGTTGTTAAGAAGCCACCTGTTCTGACGCACAGTGTCGTATGTAAGTTCTTTTTCACTGTATGGGGGCGCGAAAGACCATGAGCCAACCCTCGGTGTTTTCTCCACGGTAGTAACCGCCACCTCCTTGGCTATTTGTTCCCGTTCAACTCCAACAATTCGCCCGGTAAGAAAATCAAAGTCAACGACCACGGATTTCTTAAGCCTTGGTGAGGGTAAAAAATCTCCCATTAACACTGATATTTACGGTTCAAACTTTAACTTTAAAAATAATAAGTACACAAAAACTATACTTACATTGTACTTGTTGGATGGTCCTTCCTTCCTCGTCGTACTTTAGAGAGATTGTGATGGTGGTTTAACTCAGGGTCCTGGCTATTTATACTATTTAATAAGATCATCATCCTAGCTTTGACTGTACATTATTGGTGTTTACGCCGTGGGTTTTTTCGGGAAGATTATTCTCGAACAATCTACAACTTTGACTGTACATTTTACGTCATGGCCTTAAACAACGTTAACCTGGGTTTTATGGGGTATTTTAAATTTTCTGGAATGATCTAGAATAATCGGTAGAGCTGGGTTTTTACGGGGATTCTTTATTTTCCCCCAACGTCATCTGGAGTTTCATACCCCCTTAACCATTTGATTAATACGGGAGAAATTAATGGTTCAAATTTTAATCTAATTAACATATTAAAATACTGTTTATTTCTTAAATCATAATTCACCCTATCTTCATACTCCAATGTATGTACTTCTACATCCGAGAATCGAACACGCTTCATTGACCTGTCAATCAAAAACACCCCTTGCAGGTGCGGGGATGAGAGGGGTGAGTCAATCATAAACGCCCTCTTACCGGTCTGAGAGAGGGGTGAGTCAATCAAAAGGTTTACGTTTTCTCTCCCGCCATCTTGCCATCCTCCCATCCTCCAATCCTCCCATCCTCCCATCCTCCAATCCTCCCATCCTCCCCTGCCTTCCACTGTGCCTGTGCTGGGAACGGCATTTAAGTACTACTGCCGTTTTTTATCATATCTGTACTTCAGTCTATAATTAAAATTTAAGAAATTTTATATTTGATTGACCGTCATAAATTAGGCACTTCGTAACATAATTCACCATTGGCAAGCGGTTGGTAGCTTAATTAACCATTGGTAAGCGGTTGGTAGCTTAATTAACCATTGGTAAGCGGTTGGTAACTTAATTCACCATTGTTACGCATTTGATAGCTTAATTCACCAATTGTAGGCACTTGGTAACTTAATTCACCAATCATAGGCACTTGGTAACTTAATTCACCAATCATAGGCACTTGGTAACTTAATTCACCAATCATAGTGTAACATGGCTGCCAGAATCTATGGAGTTTCCACTCCTTGGTTCTGGCAGGGCATATCTAGCCTCCATGTTACAAGCCACTCCCCCTTCCACAGTTGTAATATAGACTAATTTAGAGTTTTGTTATCAGTTTTACTGTTGACGGTTGAAGAGACTAGTTCACTGATTTAAATCATGATTTAAATCAAGCGATTTTTTTAAAAAAATCATTTGATTAAAATCAAGAATATATTTTTATTTTTATAAAGTGTTTTCTAAGATTCCAAGAAGTAGTTTAAGAAACTCGAGAAGAAACTTAACTAGAAAAGACCTAAAATTAAAAAAAATCATGGTTTTGGTATATTTCAATGTAAGTTTTTCCCAGAACTCCAGTTTGTCTTGCTGGATAGGCTAGGAAATGATATAGCGGTCAAGCTAGTCTTTTTATACCAGCAATTGAATAGTAACAATATCCAATAGCTGCTAAAATGTCATGATTATTTTGCTTTTGATTAATTTTGACTCAAAAGTTTTCATGTTGGTAATTTACTATCTAGTAGTTCAATAAAAATCAAATAAATCAATTAAAATCAAAAAAATCCGATTTAAATAAAAAAATCGATTTTTTTGAAAAAATCAAAAAAATCAACAACCCTGGTTCTCTCCTTTTTCTGAACTAAAGTCTTTTAAGACGGAGTTATTTTGTATAATCCAAGTTGAGTTACGGGATCGTTATCCCTTTGTTGTTTTTCGTTAATAAACTAAAGAAGAATTGTCTACTTATTTTGGATTAGTTCTGAGAGAGCGGTAGCTCTCTTAGATAAGACTTCATACTGCCCTTAATGTATAAGGGTGGTTTTTTGATTGGATGTAACTTTTTTTGTATTTAGTTTACTGTTTTGAAAAAAATCCACAGAACTAGAGTTCGGGCCCTTAATATGTGGTTAAAATTTCAAAAAGATCCATTCATTAGTTTTTCTTATAAAAAATAAAGTTGCTAAGGGTGGTTTTCATTTCCATAAAATTCATCACACCTTTTTATGAAAAACAGGAATTTTTCCCATAGAAATAACATGGGAAATTTTTGAAAAAGAACCGTCCGGTTAATCCGATGTTAGAAAATCTATACGTTTGTTAGTTTTGGGAACGGTCTTAAATGAAAGGTAGAACACTTCTCATTCCGCTAAGCGATTTTCATGGAAAATAATTAAGTTTAAGTATTAATTTTGATAACATTTAGAACATAACTCGATTTGCGATTTTATATCATGGATACACTAATTTACTAGAAAATATCAGCGCGACCAAAATTAGCGTATTTTAACGTTTAGTTGCCTCATAATAATTTGAGAGTTTCTTCATAATGCTTTTTGGATGAAATGGCCTATAGAGAGCGGGATAAAACGGCTTTAATAATGCCGCGCAGCCGCCGTGACGTTGAAACGGCGATAGCTTTAGTTGGCGACGCCATCAAAATACTAGAGTCTAAATCGTCGCCTTAAATAGCGTTTATGAACTTTGTGAAGCTTTAGGAAAGTAATTTGGTCTAATTTTAGTATTTTTAGTTGCTAAAACTTAATATTATTTAAATATATAACGCTTAAGGTAAAAATTATCATTAAACTTGTAAATTATTGTAAATTAATCTATTTCATTTCACTAAGCCTTGGTCAAAACAATCTCCGTAGCACCTAGGGCATAGGATAGGCAATCCTCCTCTGTTCCTAACTTCGAAGTCGTATTATGCTATGATTTTATGCTTTGTTTATTTCGTCAATATAGGTAACAGTAGCGCTAGTTAATTCAGGATACCGTTATCTAATTTGCTCAAATCAGGGTAGAAAAAACCATGTAGTCGTGTTCTTTAGTACACATCTGCTTTGACTGCACACCTTATAAGTAATGACTGCAGACCTTATTTTGTTAACTAATAATCCTCATTTATTATAATTTTAGCTCAAAGTGCTTTAATTGACACGCTTTTAACAAGTTTTATTAATTGTGATTGTATGAATGTAACACTTGATGGATGAAGTTCAGTTTGGTACGACGCCACTTAACGCGAGCCACCCAACGAACAATGGTTTCTAACCAAATAGACTATTGTGAGTAAATCAAAAATAGTAAATAATTTCCTAGAATGCTGCTAGTATTTTTCTTTTATTTCAACAAAATATTTCCATCAGTTTGGTGGAGAAAATTCTGCGTTAGCGTTAACATAGTTTTCTCAAAAACGAATACTGGAATGTAGAAATCAGTATTTAATGCCCAACATTTGTTATTAGGTAAAAATTTAATTATAAATAAATTATTTGCGTGTCCAGTCACTGTCCATAACTCAGTTTAAAAAACCCAATGTTCCTAATGTTGTAAAATTGCAGAAAAACAGTTTATTTTGCCAAGGTTAGCGGAGCATCTAGTGCTCTAACAGAAATTTTTTTTTGCTTTGAGATGTGTGGAAATTTGTTATGTGGACAAAATTGTTAACGCTAATTTATAAATAAATTGACAATTTTTAATAGATATTATTAATATTAGACAACAGTAGCTAAATGACTCCATTCATTCATTCATGACATGATTCATTTATGTCAGTATACATGTTTGTTCATTATTTTCAGTATAAATGATTCATTTATGTCAGTGTAAATAATTCGTTTATGTCAGTGTTAATAATTTATTTATTTATTTATTGAATGTGTTGTTCACAAAGTCAACAATATGACGTATGTGTGAACATCGGAATTCAATACATTAGGCAATTTGCGGAAAGACAATAAAGGAGTAGAGTAATACGAGAACAAAAATGGATAATGTAATTTAAAAAAATAATAACAATACATAGTTTACAGGCGTGGAGGATTCATACCATTTGCACAAGTAGACCTGGCAACATAGAGTGTAAAATAGCAGCCGATTTTACACTCTATGTCGCTTGGTCTCCTGGTGTTAATGCTAGGAATCCTCCACGCCTGTAAACTATGTATAAAAACAATGTCAGTTAATTAGGAATTCCCTGCACATTAATGTAATTTTTTAAAGTAATCATTTAGGTTGAAGGGTGAAAGAAGTATAATGCTTACAATTTAATACAAAAAATGTCTAATATTTTAGGACGAAAATGGAATTTATTAGTTACAATGACGACATGATTCAGACAGGCTACAGCACATGCAAAGTGTGTTTGTCCGAATGTACTTGGCACCCTACGTTTGTCTAGGTTATGTATAATATCAAAAACTAATTATATAAAATTAGTTTCGTAGCTCGAGTGCACGGACCTCTAGGCCTTAGTCTCAAATGCGTGTTAATTTACCTACAGCCTACTACACGTATTTGAAACTAAAGGGCCTAGAGGTCTGTGCACTCGAGCAAAAAACTCCCGGATATTTTAAATCCTGAAGATCAGAAGTTTTTCGCCTCTTGACAGCACGTACAAATCTTAGTCTCTATGTAATCTAGCTTTGCGAGTGCTGACAACCGGTGCTGTAACAGAGTATATACAGATTAAGCTCTCGTTCGAGATAGGGATTTGCCTATCCTGTAGAGTGAAAACCAACCGCGAAATACCAGCCAGCGTGGGAAATAAGGCGTTGGCACAGGGCAAATGACCAGTTTAAAAATTGCGTGGATCAGTTTCAAAATTAAATCGCAGGGGGGTCAGTGGTCCACAAGACCACTAAGAAAATTCAAAGGTTTCCAGAGTCCAGACATTAGCTAATATATTGTAATTATCCACTTCTTCAATTTAGCAGACGACGCACCCTGGTCATTGGTCATGGATCAGTTTATTTATTCCAGGCTAGAGCGATCGCTGGTTCAATGTCCAGTTTAAAAAAATCCTTATTTCCCACCCTGATACCAGCAATCTTGTTTTCCCAGTTACGACGTAAAGGGGACTTAAATTCTTTTTTGATTGGTTGTTTGGTAATAGGAGAATTTAGGGAACTCTCCACCAGTCTGGGAAGTAGGGATAATTTTTAAACTAGTCCTTGGGACCAGTGTCTCCCCTAGTGTCCTAAATAATAAACTGGTCTCCGAACTGGTCCCAGCCTTTGTTCTCCTACAGATTTGCAATTAATAAACTGGTCCCGAGGACCTGTAACCCCCACTTTTTGAATTAAAAAACTAGTCAAAGCATTTAACAAACTGGTTTTGGACCAGAGAAAGTGTGCTATTTCCCAGATTGCTCTCGACGACTGTCTGTATAGTAGTTTTTCACTCATACTGGGAAGCAACGCATATGTGAGAACACTTTTGTAAACAAAATTATGATTTTTCGTGTTTATTATTCACTGTTCTCTTAACTCTTGGTTTCGTTGTAGAATAAGGATGATAGCGATTTGTCCAATTTGTTACCTTACGCTTATGGGTCTTGATTCTGGTTTTTAAGAGAATGCCATTCTCAGGCTTTTTATTTTATAACGCTGTTTAAGGAATTTCGCTTAGCCTCGGTCAAAATAGCGTTATGATAATGAATGAATGAAATGGTTGTTTAATGTGCATAAAAAAAGCCTAATGGCTCACGAGATTATACACAGATAGAAATATACAAAAAATCCAATATAGTCACAGAAGAAGTTGATTTCGAGATCTAGTGTAGTATGTTAAAAATTAATTAAGCAAGAAGTCCGATATACTAATTGGAAGCCAATTAAATCAAATTAATTTAGTGTATCATAGTAGAATAGTGATAATCATGTTAATGTTGTTGTTATACGATAGGCAACATCAACTTCACTTATTTGGGGTAAAAGCCAGTCATTAAGATTACTGTAGGTAGGTTAAAATAAATTATAAACAAATTAATTATTAATCTTACTGGTAGATGAATCAATTACTACATTGTTTTCTGTGACAGCTAGGACACATTACTATAATCTGTAAAGGTTACACCTCCGCTACCGAAACTTTGGCGATAACTTTTCAAGGGAAATTATGGCAAACAGAACTGTATACATTATTTCATTTAATAACATTTTAAATTTGCATTATTTACATTAAAATTCTTCATTAAATGTAAAAATTATTGCGGTTTATTGAGTTCCCATTTAGTTTTATACTCAGTGCCACCACACGGAATAAAATCAAGTAAATAAATTTTTATTTTAAATACAATTTTAAGTTTTTAACAGTAGTAAAAAGCACATTATAGCTTGGAAATTACGCATGACGTTAATGATGGATTTCCTATAAGCGTTAAGTAAGCTTAACGATAAAAACAAATAGAACATTTCTACTCAAATTTTGGTGTTGAATATCAAAGATATTGTAGTTTTCTAATTAATCATTAGAAACACATTATATTTAAGAACATGTTTTATTAAATATTACAATGATTAACTAATGTTGAATTAATATATAAAATTGGATTAAATCATTGTAAAACTGCACACCATTCCCCCCCCCCGCGTATAAATTAAAAAATTGGAATAATAGACCAAATTTAAATGATTAATAGAAAACGGATATTTTAATACTTTTAAAACAATGTAATTTTAAAACAATGAAATTTTAATGATTTTTACAAAATGAAATTAAAAAAAAAATGGTGAATAATGATCCTATATTATAAAACCAGAAGAAAAATTATACTCTAAGAAGAATTTTATTGGAACACAGGAAATTAAATTAACCATATAATACTCATGGATTAACTAACGCGTTAGTAAATCCATGTAATACTGGTAGAAAAGCCTGTAACAACTAATTATAAGGCTAGTTTGAAGTTTAAATTTTCACGCATGTTATCAACAGGTCCCTTCATTGTCACCGACAACGTCCTGGCTAATCCATAACTATGAGACTTTACTCATAATAATACATTTTAGCCCTAACCAAAGTTTTGCCTATTCTAGAGAAATATGCTCAGAGTTTTAGGGCTTAAGGAACTATATTTCGTCATTGATTATATTTGTACCTAAATTTTTTAATATGTTATATGATATTCATGTCTAACACATTAAAAACTGTTAACATTTTTTCCAGTGCCCCAGTTTAATACAATTCTTCACATTATTTCTAAGAACTTTAATTATTTATTTTACTTACAAAAAAAAATTAAACGGTCTGCTTAGCGACACCCTCCTCGGCGACGGCCTCCTCCTCCATTTGGATGACTACATCCTCAGGGGCCTTCTGGGACGCCCCCTCTCCTTTCTCCTTGCCCTCCTCCTTTTTTTCTTTTCCAATAATTTAAATAGGCTATTAACTATCTTTATCTTTATTGAATTTAGAGTATATCTTTGTTTGCTAAACCATTCATTTGGTCTCACAATTATTACACACAAGGAGGATTCATACCATTTACACCTGAAGGCCAGGAGGCGCTTGGAGGAAAAAATGTAAAATGGGTTTTTGTCTTCCAGGTAGCCTGCCCTCCTGGCGTAAATGGTATGTATGCCCTATATGTGAAAACTAAATATAGTTTAGGGACTACACTAGTCATGAGAGATAGAGGACAGAATAAAAAGTGTTGTGCTGCCAGTCTTGAAACCACGGAGTTGTATCATTTCTTAAAATACATCTCCGTGCTGGTAGTAACAAGAGTGAGTTGATCTTATTGATTAATTGGCTGTAACTTGTTATAATATTTAAATGCCACATACAGAGCAATTAATTAACTATATGCCCGGACGACAGCTTATTCTGTATTATACTCTGTTACAGCAACGGTTATCAGCACGCTCAAAGCTAGATCTCTATGTAACGTAGCTTTGTACGTAATGTTAAGAGACGAAAAACTTCAGTATCTTCAGGTTTGAAATATGCGCGAGACGAGAATTTCTTACCTCCAATGCACGCCTGCACGCACCTTTAGGCCTTAGTTTCAAATACGTGTGAAATTGCCTAAGGCCTAGAGGTCCATGCATTGCACTCGAGCTAAAAAATTCGCGGATATTTTAAATACTGAAGATCCTTATTTTCCTCGTCTCTTGTCAACGCGTAAAAAGCTACGTTACATATTGAGACCTAGCTTTGGGCTTGCTGACAACCGATGTTGTAACAGTATATATACAGAATAAGCTGTCGCTCGAGATAGGGAGTTGCCGATCCTGTAAAGTGAAAAGAAATTTCCTCACGCGCATTCTTTATCCATGGTCAAACTAACAGCATGGATGAAGGATGCGCGTGAAAAACATTCGACGCTCTACAGGATGTGCAACTCCCTATACTAAAAAGTAGACAAGTCGACACTAGCGCCGCCTGGCTACCAGCGCTGGAAACCCTCGCGGGAAAAATAAAAAATACTGGACACGTGAAAAAAACACGCGCTACCGTCGTTTTTTTTTCTTAGCGTCGTCTGCTAGAACCAAAACAGTGTTTTTTTCTTATGTCCAGTATTTTTTTTTCCCGCGAGGGTTTCCAGCGCTGGTAGCCAGGCGGCGCTAGTATCGACTTGTCTACTTTTTAGTATAGGGAGTTGCACATCCTGTTGAGCGTCGAATGTTTTTCACGCGCATCCTTCATCCATGCTAACAGCTTCTAAAAAAAGGATCCCTACCTTTGAGGGCAGGGCAATTCATAATGAAATGCCCTGCTTTTTTGCATGAATAACAAACGCGCGGACGCCGCCCCCCACGTTTACCGCGACCGCCTCGGCCGCCTCGACCACCGCGACCACCACGGCCGCCGCGACCATCACTATTATTTGTAACATACACGTTTCCTGTTATATGCCAGCTGTCCATTTTGTTAAGCCTTGGCCGGTTAACAAGGAATTAAAAAAAAAATCACAATTAACGTTAGAAAGTGCTCACTATCAATTTTCAAACTAATTCATATAAATAAACCTTCAGGTTGTTAAATATATGACTTAGCTTAAAAACAAATAAAAGGAAATTAATTCTTAATAAATTTTGACATAGAACTCACTTTCGTTTCTTCAAGTTTGAAATTGGTACTGTAACTATAGCCCACTCAATCACGCACTTCACGGTCGTGGAGCGCGTGATCGAGTCATTCGAGTGGGCTATGCACTGATAGTGTAAAATAAAAGAGAGGAATAATAAAAATCATAATATATAAAATTTTAAATATTTATGTAAATGCTGAGCTACATAAAGGAGCCGCCCTGTTTCTAAAGGGTGTATACATATGACAAAAATTAAACCTGTAACCAACTTTGCACACTCCAGTGGACAATGGCCCATAAATGTTCCTGTGCTTATTTTCGGCCCTGTTCTGTACAAAACTTTATCTCTTTAACTAATAGCGATTTCCACTGACTGCTCGCGGAGCGCTCCCATGGAGCCATATAAATGGGAGAAGTAGCTCTCGGCTTCGTTAAAGACTGTTTTTGCTAAATCAGGGTCTCCTATATTTATTGCTCCATGGGAGCGCTCCGAGAGCAGTCAGTGGAATTCGCTATAAGCCTATTTTTATGTTAAGCGCCTCGTTTTCGGACGCCTTTTGGTACGTATTGAATTCTCCTACTCGATTTTCTCTGCTACTACTAAGACTTACAATTAATTTAATTTCTAATTAATCTTTTAATGGCTAATAACTTTTATTAGTTCCATTACTTTACAACGTCTGTATTAAATTATTTACATTTTTGCTCTTGTTTAATTTTTATTCTTTTTTCCCTTCACGTTAAGCCTAATACTTTTTATTACATTTCACTGTATGTTATTTTTATTTAAGAGTGTATATAATTGTACTTCTTTGTGGTTCCAAAGTGTTCTTTGTGCAACGCTTTATTGGATAGCTTTGTGGTTCCAAAGCGTTGTTTGTGCAACGCTTTATTGGATAGCTTTGTGGTTCCAAAGCGTTGTTTGTGCAACGCTTTATTGGATAGCTTTGTGGTTCAAAGGTGTTCTTTGTGCAATACCTAATTTGGGTTCTTTGCAAACACAAGTTGAAAATTGCTGTGTGGAATTAAGATCTGTTTCAAAAATACAGAACTGTGTTATATTTCTTTACGAATATTCGAAATGGTTTCTCGAGAAGAACAAAAGAAAATATATATGCGCTTAGTGATGCAAAAGAAAAGAGCGGAAGCCAAGTTAAAATCGCAAGTTCAGAGTAAATCATTGAAACATGATAAAACTAACAAACTTAAGTGTAAACAGTACTATCTTAAAAACAAGGCGTTGTTTAAGAGAAATAGTGCAAAAAACTATGTGGAGCGTAAATCTCTACTTGAGACAGGGAAAAAACCAAAGAGAACTAAGCCGCCAGGTGGAGACGCTAATTTGCGCTCAAAAAATAGAAAACCAAATAAACGGGATAAATTTGTCTTTGCGAAAAGACTCCTTAATGCGGGGATTTTCAAGACGAAAAACAAGAAATTTATAGCCGAAAGTTACAAACGGTTTCTAGTCACACGTTTAACTGAAAGGCTGGCAGTATTGAAGTCTTTTGACGGTGAGACTAGTAAAAGATGCACCAAATTTGTCTCTTACAAGCTAAAATGCCAATTGTTAGCTGGTAAAATATTGCATTTGAAAAGGCAAATGTATTCGGCATACCACGCCCAACTATCAGGGATGGTTAGCGAATTTAAGGATTTTGTCAAAAAAATCAAAGAAATTGGGTCAGTCACTTGTGACAATTTGACGGAAGTTGTGGGTGGGAAAAGGCTTCACAGTAGCCTAAAAGAAGCCTATTTTCATGAAATTACCTATTATGCAATTGGGAATAATGGCAGAATACTGAAAAATGACGAAGAGTCACGCTATACCAAAATTTTTCAATTGAATTCTGATGGTAGTGTACGGAAGGTTCTGAGAGACCGTGCTTCCAATTCGACTAAAGAACTGTTTGTTGATGAAATGGGAAATTTCGTTGAAATAAGAAACAATGACAAAACTCATGTCATTGAACGAGTCTTACAAATTAATGAGTCGGGGGTTGTTACGAATCTTTTCAACGTTGTTGAGAATGAGGAGAAGAACCCCAAAGCAAATTTAGTTATCAACGAAGATGGGTTCATTGAAACCCAACCCAAAACAGTTTATTGGGAATGCAGTGATATTTGTAATGTTCGAACTCGAGCCATTGCAAAAGTACTAGCTTTCATAAACACAGTTGCCAATGCTAATGAAAAATCTTTGACTAAAATTTTTGAGTCTGATTTGGACCTTTGCGAATTAAGAAAAGAATTTTGCAAAAAATCAAACGTGTTTATACCACCAGATGGAGACGAAATAGTGGTGAGAATAGTTCCGTTCCTAGGACACACCTCTTACTGCGCTGATAGCGAAGAGTGCCAAAGTAATTTGCGTTCTTTCGCTGAATTGGCTCCACATTATTCGGGAATTAGAAGTATTCTGAATAAGATCTATCAAATCAAAGCGTTGCTCAACGCGTTAACTAAAATTTCAACTGAAATTGAAAGTGGTGATTACGATTCTCTGACAACTGTCATGGCGAAGTCGAGAAAAATCTTGGCCACACGTGGGAAAAATTTAAATAACGAACAAAATAATGCTCCCACAGGAAGCATTAACGCTCCTCGACCGACTCTCGATGAAAGTGAAATCTTGAGTCTTTACGAGAATCAATTCGCTCGGGCAATGCTAAACACCAACGAGTTTCACGACACGCCCTGCGACTGCTGTTTTAGATTACTGAAAAAAACTGATTTAAGAGCTGTAGAAAAACTAGTTAACAGTGCTGTTTTTGATAACGAGGCCTATCTGATTTTAAGAGCTGGCTGGATAATGAATAATTCGGACGCTAGAGAAGCGGACATGCTTCTATGTCGTTACTGCGCTACGGATTTGGGAAAGGGTAAAGTTCCCATTAGATGTTTTTTGAACAACTTGGCGGTTGACAATCCTCCGCCAGATGTCACTAATTTAAACATGTTCGAGAAAGTTTTAATTCAACTTGTGAAGCCCTTCCACACTGTGGTGCGGTTAGGCACTAAAACCAATTCGAACGTGAAGTTTGGTACTGTTAAAGCTTTAAAGGGAAGAGTAATTTATCTTCCAATACCAGTGGAAAAAAATTTGAAAATGATTCCCAAGACGTTGCCTAAAAACCACGAACTGCATATCTTGGTGAATGGCGTTCCCACAGCGGACAAAAAGGTTTGGCAGCAGGTTGTTTGCCTGGAAAAAGTGTTGAAAGCGTTCAGTGTGCTGAAAAAGATAAACCCTTTTTACAAAGACATTGATATTTCGACAATGAATGAGGAATATATTTGTGGCACGCAAGAAATTGATGGAAATGAAAATTCATTGACTCCCGAAGAATTACTGAGCGTAACAGATCCACTTGCGTTAATTAATGATGGATCTGATGCGTTGACACGTGCTTCCGCTGCGCTTCCAACAGAAGGACCAGCGGATAGTAGTCACGACGTCCAAGTTGACCAAAACGCTTCGAACATGCAGAAGCAGGATGAAAATCAGTCTAGTCTTGCACCAGGCGACGCCTACAAAATCCTAACACAGCCCGAGGCTTTGTTGCGAAAACTATCTGAGGGTGAAGCCAATGATCTGTACGATCATTACTCTATTCATCCAGTGAACGTTCAACCACCGAAGGATTTATTGGGTGCTTACCAAATGAAGCGCGTCGAGGCCGAGCCGGTTAGCACTTGGGACAAAAAACTGGAATACATGAGCTTCGTTCATTTGTTCCCTCGGGGTCGCTTTGGCAAGCACGATGATAGACCATTTGGGAAAATAACGGAAACCGAGTATCGTTTATCCCGTCTTTTGAACAAAAGTCCAATTTTTAGACGAGATTACGCCTATTTGTTCCATTCTTATCAAGAATGCGAAATGAAAGCGATTTCTAGCAGTTTGAACTACGTTCTTCGTGTTAAAAAACCCATGCCAATTGGTGTTGAAAATTTGCTCAATCGAGTTGAATCTGGCGATAAAGAACTTGAGAGTAATTTAGCTACTTTCTTGGGTCATATTCGAGGAACGAAGGACTACTGGTATAAAGTTCTTAGGGACGTTCTAGCGATGATTCGGGAATTCGGTCCTCCAACCTGGCTTTTAACTTTTAATCCGGCCGAGTACGATGATATGGAACTGCACGATCACTTGAGAAAAGTGAATTCAGACGTTCCAGGAGTAGAGTCGATGACGGTGGCTGAATTGTTGAATTTAGACCCACTTAGCGTCAATTTGCACTTTCACAACAAAGTGCGGTCGCTGTTAAACAACTTTGTCTTGTGTAAGCAAAATCCAGTTCTTGGCATGATAGAACATCATTTTTGGAGGGTTGAATACCAATCTCGAGGTTTACCTCACTACCATATGCTTTTGTGGGCCAAGGACGCTCCAAAGATTGGAACTTCTTCGACCGAGACTATTTTGGATTACGTGCAAAAACACGTCACGTGTTCGATGCCAAGAGCATCGGTAAGTCCGGAACTACACCGGCTGGTAAAAAAATTCCAAACTCACAAATGCACCTCCAGTTGTTATAAGAAGGTGAAAAATTCTAAAAAAGGATTGAAAGTGTGTCGTTACGGTTTCCCTCGAAACGTAACAAACATTGCCACTATGAATTCTGTTAGATCAGTTACTCGTCACCGTAAAATGAAAAAGGTGCAGAAACGACTGTACGACTTGCCGAGAAAACAGCACGAAGTTTTAATCAATGATTACAATCCCACGCTACTTTTGGCTTCCAAAGCCAACATGGATTTGCAATTTGTCGCTGACAAATCGGAAATAGTGGCAAACTATGTCACGGCTTACGTGACAAAGGGAGACCGGGCTGACATGGACCAAACTTTTGCCGAGTTAGGCAACGAAAGTTTGTCCAAAAAATTATTTGCCTATAGATTGAAATCTTTGACGTGCAAGCAAATAGGAATTTATGAAGCTCTCGATATGATGCTGGGCCAAGACCTTTACAACAAGTCTGACAGCACTAAATTTATAAACACTAACTTGAAAGAAAACCGATCGAGAATTTTGAAAGGTTTCAAGGAACTCGCTCGTTTGAGGGAAACTGACCCCGAAAGCAAGGACACTTGCCTAAAAGGGTTCGTCGACGACAAATATCCGAATCGTCCTGACAGCTTGGAAAATCTAAGTTTGCGGGAATTTGGTCAGTTTTACGATTATGCGATGCGCTCTGAGGGTGTCGAGAAAAATGCGAATGTAATCCAGTTGAAAAACAATCTGGGTTTCATGAGAAAGAGAATTAAGCCGTACATAATAGAGCACTTTATTCACGACCCGATAGAGGAGAAAGAACAGTATTGTCACGCCCTACTGATCCTGTTCAAACCGTGGCGTGACGAAACTGAGTTATTGGGCGAGTTTGAAACCTACGCCGATGCTTTCGAAAACTCTCTTTCAGTGTTAAAAGAAATGAGAGAATATCACGCGAAGCTCTCTGTTTCCAAAGAAGTTGAAAAGAAACGGAAGGCTTCTAAAAAGGCGAAAGAGTCAGAAACCATCATTTCGGATGTGGAAAGCGACGACGATGAAAATGCTCTGCAAGGGAAAGAAATTGTTATCGAAACCGAGCATGCAATGGCTGATGTGGAAGCTGCCATGGAAATGAATTTCGAGGCTGATGTTGACAATGTGGCGTCACTAAACTCGGATCAAAAGAGAATTTATGATAACATCATGGATCACTTCTCCCAAAAGGGAGAAAAATCTGGAAACAAGTGCCTTTTTGTGTCAGGACCTGGTGGCACTGGGAAATCGTTTCTCATAGACACTCTCGCCAATGCCGTAAGGCGTCGCTTTCAAAATCCTGCTAGCGTAGCCATTGCCGCGCCAACGGGTTTGGCAGCTCTGAATGTTAATGGCGTAACGTTACACAGATTACTAATGCTACCGGTAGATCATGGGCGTATCGCCGAATACCATTCCCTGAGTTCAGACAATATGAGCATTATGAAAGAAACTTTGGGAAACTTAAAACTGTTAATTATTGATGAAATTTCTATGGTCTCATCGGTTTTACTGACTCACGTTCACTTGAGACTGAACGAATTTTGGGAAATGAACCAACCATTTGGTGGAGTGGTCTCTATCCTTGTTTTGGGAGACTTTTTCCAATTGCCTCCGGTTCAAGGGAATCCCGCGTTTATCAAAATCACTTCCGAAGAAGCCAGACTTAGATTCAATTGCATCGGAGGAAGTGATCTTTGGAAGTTTTTTAAATACGATGAACTAACGCAAAATGTTAGACAAGCCAACGACCAAAGTTACGGCGACATTTTAAGCAGAGTTAGAATTGGAAATATTTCCGAAGCTGATGTTGCAACCTTAAAAAGTAGATTGGTTGCTGACGGACAACACATCGAGGTGGCTATGGATCTTTTCATTAAGCTGTCCAATGAAGGGTTTCACCCAATTTGTTTGATGCCAAAATTAGCGATGTGCGAAAAATTCAACTGTGAAATGCTGCGAAAAAACGGCGAGAAAGTTGAAGTCATTCCTTGCCAGGATAGACTCGCTGACTACGGCAAAAAAATGAATAAAAACATTCTCAGGAGACTGCAAAGCCTACAAAACGAACCGTCCAAAACTGGCGGTTTGGAGAGCGAGTTAATTCTTTGCGTTGGCTGCCGTATAATGGTCAGAAGGAATATTAGTTTTGAAAAAGGCGTTGTAAATGGTACGATGGGTTTCGTAACTGGATTCAAGAAGGACGAACAAGGAAACGTTGTTGGCATTTTTCTCAGAGTAGATCGCGAACCGAATAACGACGACGCTAACACTGACTTTTTAGTTGAGAAAATTTGCGTCAAATTTTTGCTCATGACAAACATTTACGTTAAGCGCTCGCAGTTTCCCGTCATCCTGGCGTACGCTATCACGATACACAAAAGCCAAGGAATGAGTTTAAAATGCGCCATTATGGATTTGGGTCCGAATTTATTTGGAACGGGCATGGCGTACGTCGCTTTATCGAGAGTGACGTCCTTAGCCGGACTTCATCTATTACAGTTCGATCCGACTAAAATTAAGGCGGATGGACGAGCCATAATGGAGTATAACAGGCTTCGCAAAAAATATAGGCCAGATCTGCCTGTTTTGAAAATAACGGAGTCGAAAGAAAGGCGAGGTGGGAAAAGAAGTGCGCCTACACTATCTAAAAGCCTTTTAGAAGGCGAGGAAGAGAGATGTGAAGAAACACCGAAGAAGAAAAGGAAAGCCCAACAGAGTTTGGATAGTTTTCCCTTGAAGGGTTTAGCTAACGATGATCAAGTAACGTGCTATTCTAATAGCGTTTTGCAACTGCTCTTATTAGTGCCGGAATTAAGAGAATTGGTTAAGTCTTACAATGGATCGTTCGTTGAAAAACCAGTTTTACGGTGCCTTCATAACACGATAAACGACATCGAGAGTTCTCAAGGAAGTTTCAGTCGTAAAGGGTTGGAACTGAGAATGGCTGTTGGAAATCATTTTACGCAAAACGATCAACAGGACGCCAGTGAATTTTTGATGGTCCTCTTGACGACACTAAGCCAAGAAATGGAAGCCGATTACTCTAAGGTTCTAAAAGAACTTTTTTGGTCAAAGTCGCGAAACGTTACCAAATGCCCCAAATGTCAAGTTGAACAAAATTCGGAAAATATTGTTGAAAGCAACATTTTCAATCTTCCACTAGAAAACCGAGATAAAATTGATTGGAAATCTCTAGAAAAAAGGATGAGATTAACAGAGATGCGGTGCGTTTATTGTAATAATCCAACAATACAAGAGCGTGATGTATTGATATCCAGCGGAAAGTACGTTTTTCTGTGCCTTCTACGGGGCGATTACAGAGATGGTCGACCAATTAAGATTTCGACTAAAATATCAAATTTTGAAAATCAAAATGTCACTTTGAGCAAGATTCTCTTTAAAACTAAAGGGGTGATTATTCATAAAGGTCAATCGTTGGCCGAGGGACATTATGTGAACTTTGTGAGAAAAGACAACGGCTGGTACGAGGTCAGCGATGCAATGATCAGAAAAAAGGAGAGATTCGTCAGTAGCTTGACTGACGTCACTGTTTTGCTCTTGGAAAGAGTCTAAACACTTTAAAGGGGAACTAACGTGCCTGAAGTCCATATTAAATTTACCCCGAGTAAAGCCTAAAATTTCAATAATCGTACCAGAGAGGAGCATCATATCTGTCGAAGATATTCTAATAGTTTCATATTCCCTTTTAAGTAATTTATGCTTGGGTAAGATTGTTGGCCCTCGAGCATGTTTAAGGTTTACAATGGTTAGAGATTAATTTTGATGTTGCCCAGACTATAATAACCGTGAATGGGAGAGGAGGGAGGATTGTAGGGCCATGCTATTGTTATGAAAAAAGGCGATGATTCTTGCATTAATTTTTAAATTTTCTAGTGAAGGGTTTTTAATACTCTGTGTTAGTTTTGCCCCAATGGTATTTTATGTAAAAACAAGTTAAAAACGTAGCCCCTGTTGGTAATGCTATGTGATTAAATATAATTCTTTAATAAGCTGGTGAAACTATTGAGACAAACTCATATTATTAGTTAACATTGAACAGATTTTTGGAACTGAGATTTAGACACTCGTAACCAAATATTAAATAAATACTGATTAAAATTAATATATTCGAAGAGTTCTCTAAATATCAGTTTCGCAACTACCATATTTTCTCTTTTAAGCGCGCTATATTTTTTTTACATTAAGACGCTTATAATTTTTATTGCATTAACAATTTCAAACCGTTCCAAAAAAATCCACGAGATTTTATAAACTAAATTAATTTAATCTAATATTATACTGTTTTAATTTCAACCCCCTGTAGCGAAGATTTTGTGTTTAAATATTATTTATTAATATAACCTTTTCTTTGTATAACTTATCAATAATGTGTACCCGACCCAATCTAATACCACTTACAAAAATCCATTTTTAAACTATTTAATGGCCATATGAACTAATTAATTTGTCCCACTAACTAATATCCTACTATTGTTGGAGAATTTGTTTTTATAAAGTTTGAGAATTATTTCCCCAATTGCGTTTACCAATATATATATATATATATTACATTACCCTTGTAAATAAATAACTAAACCATTTTTTTTTACAATTAATATTCCAGGAAGTTTTGCATATTCTCTATGTGTTTCTCACCAGCTGGAGTAGTCTGAGTGACGGGTGGCATTGAGTAAAACCAACAGGGGTAGAATGTGCAAAGCTTTCTGGAATACCTTTTTTTTCTTCAAAATTTAATAACCTTTTCATTGTCCCTTTGGTAACCCACGCGCAAAACAATAATTCTCATGTCCTAGCAGCACTGTTTCCAATCTTAAAGCTAAGAGTTGCCTAACAAAATTTTAAAAATTGACCCTCAAAATCTATTTTAAATTAACATATAATAGCCAGTAAATAGTAAAGTTTTCTTTCGCCTCCTCCCCCTCCCCCCTTTACATAACTAATATAACGAAGAACAAAATTATTTCGACATAAATGCTACAAGCAGTGCATATTTTCAACTTTGAAACATGCAATTTAAAGACTATTTTCGTACAATTATAAGCGTATTGTATCAACACGTGCCAGCTGCTAAGCTTCAACAGAAAGATAATTCATCATAGCCTTTACCAGTATAATAAAAGGTTAAAACTACACAGCTAAAAATATGATCATCATCATTATAAAAAACAACACCACAAGGCTTCGATAGACAGATCAAGAAATATAAATATTCAACTTCTATGCCGAAACAACAGACACTTTAGACTGGCGTGTTCAAAGAATGAGAGCGACTTTGGATTAAAAAAAGCAAAGATATCAAAGAAATAACCTTCGTATTGGTTGAGCGAGTGTCTATAGAACGTCAAGCTGTACCAAGGCCAAACAATACATGTCAATTATTTGGTTTCCCTGCATAATTATACAACGGCTTGGCAAGCCTTGCCTTCAAGTTCATCAACACAATAGAAGTTCATAACAGATATGAATTCGCTAAAAAAAACTTTTTTGAACAAAAGTTGCTTCAACGTTATTAAAATTTAGAACAGCAATGGTTTGTTACTAAAATTATGTACTTTACTATGTTGGGAGTTTGGGCGCACTCCTGTAAGCCAAGCTTCTGGGCGACAAAGTTTTGAGGGAATAAGGGACTTGTCAGCATGCCTACCCTACAGGAACTGACTACCCCGTGTCCGCGGGTGGTGAAATACCCCAAATCCCCCCTCCTTCACCACCCGATTAAACCTCAAGTACTTCACTCGTAACTCTAAAAAACCCAACTGTGATTAACCGCATAATCATCTTGGACTCCATCGAAACGCCTTATGAACGTTATTTTACGGACGTTTACCAAACAAAACAAGCTCGATGGAATTAGTAAAATAAAGCTGCCAATTAATGACGTTAAGCAGTAATGCTATCTGAGTTCAAAAGTAAAAATATATAAAAAAAATAAAATGGACTGGAGACGTCGCTAACAAAACAAAATCACGCGCGATGGAGCTAGTAAAAAGCTACCGATTAATGACATTAACCACTAACGCCATCTTAGTTCAATAGTGAAGCACAAGGCTCCTCATTAACTGTGAACTAAACTGCAGACTCTACATCAATAAAACAAAACCAAGCATGATGGAACCAGCAAAAAAAGCTACCAATTTATGACATTAACCACTAACGCCATCTTAGTTCAATAGTATTAAATATTGAAAAAATAAAAATCAACTGGATTGAAGATGTCACTAACGAAATACAAGACGCTTCATTAACTCTCTGAGCTAAACTGCAGATTCTACACCAACAAATCACTACCCTTTTTAAAAAGCATCTTTGAGTATATTAGCAGTATTTTAACAAACTCCCCCTTCCTTTTTTATACCTAAAATAATTTAACATTAAAACCCATGCTTACTATTTTTCTGGCTATTATATTCTCAATTTTACAGTCCTAGGATTAAATGTGTATAAATATTTTTTTCANTAATTAACATTAAAACCCATGCTTACTATTTTTCTGGCTATTATATATTCTCAATTTTACAGTCCTAGGATTACATGTGTATAAATATTTTTTCATCATTGAATTATTCACTTGAGAGATTAACAAAATGATTATTGTGTCTCTAACGTTAATGTGAACTTTTCACACTTTTTAAATCCAACCTTCACGTATGACTCTTTGAACATTTTTTAATCCCTCTCATGTATTCATAGTGAAACTTACATTTTAGATTCAGTTAAAATTAATTATAGTTATTCTAGCTTTTCCCTGTTAAGGTCTATTTTTGACAGTTAGGACGCTATCACTAATTATTCTCAAAAGCCTTTCTGGTGTCCAAAATAATTTTCCTTATAAAGTACGAATGAAAACCTTTAAAAAATACGCAACTATTAGCTTTAAACGTGAAAAATAAAATTTATTTACTGGAAAATAATTATAATGAATACAAATAACAACCAGGGAAATTCAATTCCAAATTGCGTCCTATAAATAAATGTAGCAATTATCAAACCAAATGTGTTTTTAAAATAAATCTTTAGCACATGCCAATAAAATAATAATCATACGTGTTTTAACTTTGAAAAAAAAGTTTAACAAAAATATTCTTAAAGCATTTATTGTTTAATGACTTTTAAGTAATTACTGAACAGCCATAACTTTAAAAAATTACAATTTATATTTAACTATTATATAAAATAAATAAACTATTAACCCTAACTTTGTCATCAATAAACTACTGTAACTCTCATTTCACTTTATTTATCAAAGTAAAATAGTTACCATTAGTTTCATAAATACTACTAAATAATTTGTTGATCCTATATTTCCTATATTCAATGATAAATCTAAGCACAGTTCCATTGCCAGACTCCCGTAGTACGCTGGCTAATCATTTATCATCTATCCCAATGGCTAAATCCAATTAAAATTGTACTTAAGGACAGAGCGAAAATAAAATATGCCAAACTACCACACTATACGGAAGAGAAAATCTTTTAAGACGCGTTATATTATATTATATTATAATTATTATGATATTGCCAGCTTTTCCAAAACACTACAAAATTGTATTTCTTTTCCCTGAAATATTGCCAAATTATTGCTAGTTGTCTTATTTAATGCCACTTTTAACAAAAAAATTACTATTTTAGTTTCTTAAATTAGGTTAAAGTTAATCACAAAAGATGGTAATCTATATGTTGAATCTCGTGTAAAGGTTAAGAGAAATATCCGTTCTGAATAAGATCTTGTTGACACAATGACATTGGAAATGGGGTTCAAAATTAACGTGAAAGCAACTGGTATATTCTGGTCTGGGTTCATCAGAATAGTCGAACTAAATCTTTGTCATGACATCACACCCTCGTATATCTACGAATTTCATCAGCTTAAATTAAGACTAAAAATATTGATGTGACGTCCCCTTAGCTAATAACTCTCAGTCTATTGAATGACAAACTATTTCCTTTTCTGCAGCTAGCGGGAATGAGCACTGAAATAAATTAATCACCACCGCATGTACGCAAAATTAATAAAAATTAAGACGAAGTAACAGATATTAATCAAAAACGCGTCTTGGATTTACCAAGACCTACAAAGTATCGATAAGAACAAGGTTAATCACTTGACTGAATGCGCAGATATTGAAACTTTTTTTTTAATTAAAACTTACATGCTTAAGAAAGTATGTTCCATCACCCTATTCCATTGAATAAACTTACTTTACTGGTAGTAAATTTTTTCCCTCTCAATAATTTGAAAAATTTACTTATCTCGGGTTTTCGAGCACAATTCCATTCCCCGAAAACATTTATAACTACATTTATTATCACTTTTAAGAGTTTTCGTGTGGAAAAATACCTCATAACTAGTAACTAACTACACGTAACAATGAAAAAACGATTAGGGGGTAGTCTGCTTTAGCTTCTGCTGCGCCCGATACGAACAAGGAGGATGTATAGTTGTATACCCCCCTTGATAGAAGTACGCCTTGTGCCATTCTCATGCCTTGTCTTTCGCTGGCCTCGTCACCAAGGCAATAGCCCACTCAATTACGCGTTAAGCTGCTCGAGAATTCTGTGTGAATCACTTTTTAAGGTATTCGTCAGCAAATAGTAATTGTTTTTGAGAGCATTCCTCGCCTTGAAATAGGACAACTACGAAATAATTCGACCAAATTGAAGTTTAAATATTCGAACAAATCTTATTTTATAAATATCTTCTACCATTTCAATTTCTATAAAACTGTTCTACCAAATGCATAAAGAGTGCTACCAGAAGTCTCTGGGGCTACTAGAAATACAACATTTACTATAGGAAGATTCGCAGCGACAAGTTTAAAAATCCCATATTCCTTTAAAAACCGTTAATGCATTATCCTTGTTCCTGAAGATATACAGACTAAGTAGCAGAGTCGAGCCACAGCGTCGTAGATCACGCGACTTGGTGAACGCAGGCTATTTTTCAAAATAACCAAGTCATAAATTTCAGGCTACGACCACGCTTAAGTTAACAATTACAACAAAGAAAATCAAAAAATTACGAATATCATGCACGCCCCTACTGCTTGCGAACCATAGAAACGCCATGGCAGAACCGTTTGAACATTGTCTGTCGTACCGTTGCTATAGACCCTTTTTACGTAAAAAAGAGATGTCAATCCTTAGTATCGGGACATATGGGAGGGGGGGGGGGGTTTGACCCCTCGCCGTCTCTGCTCTATTTATGATCTTTCCATCGACTCGACTCACTCGAGCGAGATGGAAGGCAAAGTTTTACCCCCGTGTCTTCCCATGTCGAAGTGGTCTATTAACATAAGTCAGTTTAACCAAGAGTAAAAATCATAACGTCCATGTTGAATGTGCTGCCATTGTTGAAATTTGCACTAAAATTAACAAAAGGTTTCACTATGGAGCGTTCAGGGCATAAACGGGGATATGTTAGCAACCTATTAACGACACAATGTCATACACGTACTCTCTTAAAAGTGATAATAAATGTAGTTATAAAATGTTTTCGGGGAATGGAATTGTGCTCGAAAACCCGAGATAAGTAAATTTTTCAAATTATTGAGAGGGAAAAAATTTACTACCAGTAAAGTAAGTTTATTCAATGGAATAGGGTGATGGAACATACTTTCTTAAGCATGTAAGTTTTAATTAAAAAAAAAGTTTCAATATCTGCGCATTCAGTCAAGTGATTAACCTTGTTCTTATCGATACTTTGTAGGTCTTGGTTAAATCCAAGACGCGTTTTGATTAATTTTATAGGGAATTAAGCTGAATTCGGTCAAAAATTTGTCCAGAAAAAAACGCATTCAAAAATGTACCGAAAAAAATCGCATGTTTTTTTTCTTCAATATACAAAATCCGTGACAACGATTTCTTGTTGAAAATTGACTTTTAACAGTTTTTTGAATGAATATCGTTACATTTGCTTGAATTAAAGCAAAAAGTACAAAAATTATGGTTTCAGTTTTGATATTTGAAAATAGTGAAGAAATACTCAAAATATGCTTCTCTGGCCGTGAAACGTCGATTTTGAAAATGATATTAAAAATCGAGGTACATTTTTATTTATTTTTTAATCGAGATGAAATCACTTTTAAGGAGTATTTTATTGGGAATTAAGCTGAATTCGGTCAAAAATTTGTCCAGAAAAAAATGCATTCAAAAATGTACCGAAAAAATCGCATGTTTTTTTCTTCAAGATAAAAAATCCGTGACAACGATTTCTTGCTTAAAATTGATCTTTAACAGTTTTTTGAATGAATATCGTTACATTTGCTTGAATTAAAGCAAAAAGTACAAAAATTATGGTTTCAGTGGTTATATTTGAAAATAGTTAAGAAATACTCAAAATATGCTTTTCTGGCCGTGAAACGTCGATTTTGAAAATGTTATTAAAAATCGAGGTACATTTTTATTTATTGTTCAATCGAGATGAAATCACTTTTAAGGAGTATTTTATAGAGAATTAAGCTGAATTCGGTCAAAAATTTGTCCAGAAAAAAATGCATTCAAAAATGTACCGAAAATTTCGCATGTTTTTTTTCTTCAAGATACAAAATCCGTGACAACGATTTCTTGTTGAAAATTGAATTTTATAAGTTTTTTGAATGATTATCGTTACATTTCCTTGAATTAAAGCAAAAAGTACAAAAATTATGGTTTCAGTGGTTAAATTTGAAAATAATGATGATATGCTTCTCTGGCCGTGAAACGTCGATTTTGAAAATGTTATTAAAAATCGAGGTACATTTTTATTTATTGTTCAATCGAGATGAAATCACTTTTAAGGAGTATTTTATAGGGAATTAAGCTGAATTCGGTCAAAAATTTGTCCAGAAAAAAACGCATTCAAAAATGTACCGAAAAAATCGCATGTTTTTTTTCTTCAAGATAAAAAATCCGTGACAACGATTTCTTGTTGAAAATTGAATTTTAACAGTTTTTTGAATGACTATCGTTACATTTGCTTGAATTAAAGCAAAAAGTACAAAAATAACGGCTTCAGTGGCTATATTTGAAAATAGTTAAGAAATACTCAAAATATGCTTCTCTGGCCGTGAAACGTCGATTTTAAAAATGTTATTAAAAATCGAGGTGCATTTTTATTTATTGTTCAATCGAGATGAAATCACTTTTAAGGAGTATTTTATAGAGAATTAAGCTGAATTCGGTCAAAAATTTGTCCAGAAAAAAATGCATTCAAAAATGTACCGAAAATTTCGCATGTTTTTTTTCTTCAAGATACAAAATCCGTGACAACGATTTCTTGTTGAAAATTGAATTTTATAAGTTTTTTGAATGATTATCGTTACATTTCCTTGAATTAAAGCAAAAAGTACAAAAATTATGGTTTCAGTGGTTAAATTTGAAAATAATGATGATATGCTTCTCTGGCCGTGAAACGTCGATTTTGAAAATGTTATTAAAAATCGAGGTACATTTTTATTTATTGTTCAATCGAGATGAAATCACTTTTAAGGAGTATTTTATAGAGAATTAAGCTGAATTCGGTCAAAAATTTGTCCAGAAAAAAATGCATTCAAAAATGTACCGAAAATTTCGAATGTTTTTTTTCTTCAAGATACAAAATCCGTGACAACGATTTCTTGTTGAAAATTGAATTTTATAAGTTTTTTGAATGATTATCGTTACATTTCCTTGAATTAAAGCAAAAAGTACAAAAATTATGGTTTCAGTGGTTAAATTTGAAAATAATGAAGATATGCTTCTCTGGCCGTGAAACGTCGATTTTGAAAATGTTATTAAAAATCGAGGTACATTTTTATTTATTGTTCAATCGAGATGAAATCACTTTTAAGGAGTATTTTATAGGGAATTAAGCTGAATTCGGTCAAAAATTTGTCCAGAAAAAAACGCATTCAAAAATGTACCGAAAAAAATCGCATGTTTTTTTTCTTCAAGATAAAAAATCCGTGACAACGATTTCTTGTTTAAAATTGATCTTTAACAGTTTTTTGAATGAATATCGTTACATTTGCTTGAATTAAAGCAAAAAGTACAAAAATTATGGTTTCAGTGGTTATATTTGAAAATAGTTAAGAAATACTCAAAATATGCTTTTCTGGCCGTGAAACGTCGATTTTGAAAATGTTATTAAAAATCGAGGTACATTTTTATTTATTGTTCAATCGAGATGAAATCACTTTTAAGGAGTATTTTATAGAGAATTAAGCTGAATTCGGTCAAAAATTTGTCCAGAAAAAAATGCATTCAAAAATGTACCGAAAATTTCGCATGTTTTTTTTCTTCAAGATACAAAATCCGTGACAACGATTTCTTGTTGAAAATTGAATTTTATAAGTTTTTTGAATGATTATCGTTACATTTCCTTGAATTAAAGCAAAAAGTACAAAATTATGGTTTCAGTGGTTAAATTTGAAAATAATGATGATATGCTTCTCTGGCCGTGAAACGTCGATTTTGAAAATGTTATTAAAAATCGAGGTACATTTTTATTTATTGTTCAATCGAGATGAAATCACTTTTAAGGAGTATTTTATAGGGAATTAAGCTGAATTCGGTCAAAAATTTGTCCAGAAAAAAACGCATTCAAAAATGTACCGAAAAAATCGCATGTTTTTTTCTTCAAGATAAAAAATCCGTGACAACGATTTCTTGTTTAAAATTGATCTTTAATAGTTTTTTGAAAAATATCGTTACATTTGCTTGAATTAAAGCAAAAAGTACAAAAAATATGGTTTCAGTGGTTATATTAGAAAATAGTGAAGAAATACTCAAAATATGCTTCTCTGGCCGTGAAACGTCGATTTTGAAAATGTTATTAAAAATCGAGGTACATTTTTATTTATTGTTCAATCGAGATGAAATCACTTTTAAGGAGTATTTTATAGAGAATTAAGCTGAATTCGGTCAAAAATTTGTCCAGAAAAAAATGCATTCAAAAATGTACCGAAAATTTCGCATGTTTTTTTTCTTCAAGATACAAAATCCGTGACAACGATTTCTTGTTTAAAATTGAATTTTATAAGTTTTTTGAATGATTATCGTTACATTTCCTTGAATTAAAGCAAAAAGTACAAAAATTATGGTTTCAGTGGTTAAATTTGAAAATAATGATGATATGCTTCTCTGGCCGTGAAACGTCGATTTTGAAAATGTTATTAAAAATCGAGGTACATTTTTATTTATTGTTCAATCGAGATGAAATCACTTTTAAGGAGTATTTTATAGGGAATTAAGCTGAATTCGGTCAAAAATTTGTCCAGAAAAAAACGCATTCAAAAATGTACCGAAAAAATCGCATGTTTTTTTTCTTCAAGATAAAAAATCCGTGACAACGATTTCTTGTTGAAAATTGAATTTTAACAGTTTTTGAATGACTATCGTTACATTTGCTGGAATTAAAGCA
>JAEQBA010002154.1:0-39614 GCA_019434445.1 Phalangium opilio
TTTCTACAATACAATTATGTTATGACGCGCCCCTCACAATTACCGCACAATATTACCGATTGGTGTAACGGTAATCACGTTGTAAAGACTATTTTAAATTAGAAAATGTTTTTGCGTGCCCCAACAAAACCCACATTGCTTAAGGTGTCACGAAAACGATTCAAAACGTATATTAAAACTTTGTTCCCGTGTTAAATAGATAACAACGTCTTTTATAATTAAATTAGAAAGTAACATGTCTCTTAAAATTCGCGCGTCATCAAATGGTTTCACGCCAATTAAATAACTATAGTCCCATCAGAATCAGCAAGAGCTATTTGTATTAATTCCTCCATGTTTTTTTCGCCAAGCTGAGAACTACGCGTTTTACGTCACGTTTTCCCAAAACCCGACTATTTTCTTTGAAGACCGCGCTGGCTCAGCGCTGAGCACCGTGACGTCAAATTCAAAAGCAAAATCCCGTCCTGGACGACACTGCTAACAGCGCTGAGCTCTGCTGAACGCGGCCCAGATATCCACCATGATTATAAAATCTAAGCCTAATTATTTAACAGTGTATTTAACTTTCGGCTCACTCTGAACCGTTAATGTCTCTGCATTACAGAAACGAAAACCAAACCCAAGCGTTTACTTTTTGGTTCACTAGGCCTATTGACAAATAAAAGTACATTTGACCAATATCGTTGCGTTCGTTTTGAAATCACTATAGAAAGGATTATGCTATAAACAGATGTAGTATAGCTTAAGTAATATATAAACATCCATTTCAAATAACAATATTAAAAAACATCCTTGGAATATCAAAATGAAACAGAGCTTTAAAGCTACAAAAGTACTAAATGCATCGTAATTACGAAAAAGATTTCCACATATTCACTTTATATTATGAAAAAGTGAATATTAAGGTTCTGTAGGATTTCTTAACACATCAAAACAAAGCGAACTGCTAACTCGGCGCACTAGTGTGACAACGGACAGACACACACAGACAAAAAATAGACTGCTTTTTAACTCTTTCCGTTTTAATTTTGAGTTTAGAAACAAGATTATCTTAAATATTAAAATAAATATAATTAATATTAAACATTTTCTTCGTTAGTTGTTCGCCTTATTGAGCGTTACATCGTCTTGATAAAGAACAATTAAACATTCTTGAGAGACTTGACTAATATTGGCGTTTAAAATGAAGCATACGCCGGTTGCTTCACCTTATTCTAATAGGTAGTATATAAGGATTTCGAATCGCAGCTATGGATAAGAACAGCGCAATTGCGTGAACCTTTGGTGGAAGCCCCGCCATTGGGAGGCCGGACGTTTCTCGTAACCCTGGCCGATCGCCGCGTATGTCTTAACCTTAAGGATGATGATGGAGTAGAAGCCAGGTGTGCAGACTGGTGTCCATGTGGGATGGACAAAAACTATAACCAGAAGATGGTGGTGTAGAAGCCAGATGTACAGACTGGTGTCCATGTGGGATGGACAAAAACAATGACCAGAAGATGGTGGTGTAGAAGCCAGGTGTACAGACTGGTGTCCATGTGGGATGGAAAAAACAATGACCAGAAGATGGTGGTGTAGAAGCCAGGTGTACAGACTGGTGTCCATGTGGGATGGACAAAAACAAAGACGAGAAGATGGTGGTGTGTGGGATGGACAAAAACAAAGACCAGAAGATGGTGGTGTTAGAAGCCAGTAAGTACAGGCTGGTGTCTTTGTGGGATAGACAAAAGCAACGCCCAGAAGTTGGTGGTGTTAGAAGCCAGTGAATACAGATTGGTGTTCATGTGGAATGGGCAATTGACTAGTCAGATGAAATAGTAGTGGCGAGTTGAATTGTGGATAGCCTCAAGTTTTGAATTTTCCTGGAACTGTGAATGCGGTCCGGAAATGGCGAACACATTTGCTTCGATTCGGAAACTGCGAACGCGGTCCCCTGGGGTGTAAGTCAATAACAACAGCCTGACACACACACACACACACACACACACACACACATGCCTGTCGATTTCAGAACCTCTCCGTGACATACGTCACTCGGAGAGGTAAAAATATTTACCACGCCGTTAAACGTCCCCTAATATTCGATAAAACAGACGTTGAATTCAAAATCTTAAAATACCCTCGCTTGTAATATTACTTTTAATGTATAAATTTAAACTTCACCCCCCCCCCCAATTTCCCGTGTAATTTAAAAATCCTTTTTTGTAAATATTCCCTATATCACGTAATACGTAGTGTACATGTGTATTTTCACAAAGTTTCTGTAAGACTCTGGGTCTGGAACGGTCTCCACCCCCGCTGGGGGTGCGGCGACACGTGACACCCATTTGAAGAGGCCTAGAACGGAGGATTCGACTCCCTCGCCCAGTACCTCGCAGGCGGCGGCTAAAAAGGCTAAGTCCTATAGTGCCGTTGCCAGCGCCGAGAAGATGGCCATTGTTAAAAAAGGCTATCCGAAGGCGGCCATCACGGAGGAGGACGTGGGCCCTATTCAGAAGGCGATTCTAGGGGCGCTGGATGGGATACCTTCGGGGAGCCGTCTACCGCGCCTTGCGAATTTTAGCCTGACGGCCGGGGCCCTGGTATACTCCTGTGATGATACGTTCACTGGTCAATGGTTGAAGGAAAACATAGCCGACTCGGTGGTGGGGGATGCGGTGCTCTCAGTAATGAGGGCTAGCGAACTCCCTAAGCCGTTTAAGGTAATGTTCCGCACCAGAGACCAGATCACTAAAGAGCCGGCGGTGCTGTTCCGGCGCCTAAAGGCCCTTAACGATGGCTTTGCTACCGAATACTGGAAGTGCATTCGGACATACGTGGACAGGGCAGTGCGATACTGGGTACTGTCCATTGATGGCTCCTCGCTGGACGCCATTAAGAATGCTGGCTTCGTGGGCTACACTGGAGTGGACAAGGGTTCCTTCAAACTCCTTCAGAACACGGAAGCCACTAAAACCACTGTAGCCGAGTCTGCGGCAGGGGGTGGGAATAGCGAGATGGGGGATCTCGCTGTGGAGCTCTCTGGCGTCGCTCTAGGCACAGAGGGGGAGGGGGGGGCTCATTCGGAAGTTTGTTCTTCCATGGATGAGTCCACCCTACTGGAAGAATCGGATGGGACCCTTCGGGGTTCAGCCGATGAGCGTTCTAGTGGTCCTGGTGAGGGGGAGGATCTTGGGACTGGGAGCTTGCCTGTCAGGGGGGGAGGTGCCACTGGCCCTCTCGGGACTGATGAGGTGTAGCTAGGTCCCTTCTGAACCCCTCTCTTAAGGACCATGGGGACGCTACGTGCGATTCAAATCAATCTGCACCATAGTAAGGCGGCCTCTGCGGTACTCTGCAGGAGGTTTGCTATAGAGGGTCTTGATCTGGCCCTCATACAAGAACCGTGGATATGCCATGGCAAAATCCTCGGTCTTGACGCGGCAGGGTCACTATTTTATGACCATACTGCTGCTAGACCTAGGGCGTGTATTCTGGTTCGGAGGGATCTTTGCTGTATCTCTCTACCGCTGTACACGTCCCAGGACACGGCGGCCGTGAAGCTAGTCCTGGCCACTGGGAATGCCAAGTTGACTATCACGGCCGCCTCTGCTTACTTTGCCCACGACGCGGACTCTCTCCCGACAATTGAGGTGATCAATTTGGTCGATCAATGTGAAAGGAGAGGGGACAAACTAATCATTGGCTGCGACGCCAACGCTCATCACATCACGTGGGGCAGTTCTGACTGCAACAGGAGAGGTGATGATTTACTAGAATATTTAGTTGGTTGTAAACTCCATATTCTTAATCAAAACAATGAACCCACTTTTGTTACTTCTAATAGAAGGGAGGTCATTGACCTCACGCTAGCCACGGAAAACCTCGCGTCTTCCGTGTCTAACTGGCATGTGTCTACTGAGCCGTCTCTGTCGGATCATAGGCACATCTGCTTTACTGTCGCGACTACCTCTGTCCCGGCGGGGACGGAGGTACGCAATCCAAAACGGACCAATTGGACCGGCTATAAGGAAGACCTTATCCTACGCTACGGAGATGGTCACACCCCTAAACTCACTTCACCTTACGAACTTGATAGGGCTGCTGGTGACTTAGAGAGCTCTATCATTGAGTCGTTTCACCGGAACTGCCCACTCAAGACCGTTAACCGCTCGAGGCTTGTCCCTTGGTGGAATGCGGATCTCAGCCGGCTTCGGAAATACACGCGCAGGCTCTTCAACAAAGCCAAGCGCACGGGAGACTGGACTGGATACAGGCAGTCCCTTAATACCTACAACAGGGCCATTAGAGCTGCTAAGAAGGACTCTTGGCGGACCTTCTGTGAGCAAGTCTCCAATGTCCCTGCCACGGCTAGGGTCATGAAGATCCTAGCGCACGACAACACACATCGTCTTAACACTATTAAGTTGCAGGAGGGTGTGTACACTAAGTCTGGGGATGAGACTCTCAAGCATATGCTGGAGGTCCACTTCCCTGACTCCACTCCAATCAATCCAACAAACCCTGACTCTCTATACCCTGTTCTGCACAGGGCGAAGAGAGAGGACTGGCTTGTAGCCAGGCAGGTTGTTACGATTCCCAAGCTTCGTTGGGCTGTCAACTGTTTTGAGCCCTACAAGTCTCCGGGACCCGATGGGGTCTTCCCTCGGCTTTTGCAGGAGGGCTTAGACCACATCGCCTCTCCGTTATGCAAAATCTATAGACTTTGCATTGCTCTCGGTCACATACCTTGTGATTGGAAGCGATCTAGGGTCATCTTTATTCCCAAGCCCGGGAAGGTTTCCTACCTAGAGGCGAAGGCATTTAGGCCCATATGCCTGACCTCCTTCTTCCTCAAAATCCTGGAGAAGCTGGTGGACAGGTACATTAGAGACGAGGTACTTTCGGTAACTCCTCTCTCTTCTTCACAATTTGCTTACCAAAAAGGTAAATCAACTGAGACGGCCCTTCACGGCCTCACGAATTGCCTGGACAGGGCATTCGAGTTTCAGGAAATTTCACTGGCCGTCTTCCTCGATATTGAGGGGGCCTTCGACAAGGTCTCTAGCTCGGTTATTACTGAAGCTGTTAAGAGATTTGGCATCAGCGACACTCTTGGCCGCTGGATCAAGTCCATGCTTACCGACCGCGAGGTGTCGGCGTCCCTCCTTGGGGACTCTCTAGGGGTGACTACCAGCCGGGGCTGCCCTCAGGGTGGAGTGCTCTCCCCCCTGTTGTGGTGCCTGGTGGTGGACGAACTCTTGGAGAGACTCGGGGGTGCTGGGGGCTGTAGCTGCTTCGGGTATGCGGACGATGTAGCAATAGTCTTTACCGGGAAGTTCCCGGATACTGTCACCACACTTATGAGATCTGCTCTCTCTAGCGTGGAGCAATGGTGTCAGGCGGTTAACCTTTCCGTTAATCCTGATAAAACTGTCCTTGTTCCGTTTACGAGGAAGAATACTAAGGATCTGTTCAATGATATCTCCTTCTTTGGCCAGGTCCTGACAAAGTCCTCCGAGGTGAAATACCTGGGGGTGACCTTTGACTGCAGACTCACATGGAAGCCGCATCTTGATCGGTGTATCAAGAAGGCCAAGATGCTTTTCTGGAGGACCAGGAGCTCAGTCGGCCAGACTTGGGGCCTCAACCCCAAGGCTGTACACTGGCTCTATACTGGGATCATCAGACCCATACTATCTTACGGGGCACTTGTCTGGTGGACAAGGGTCCGGCTGAAGACGGTGCAGGCTGCCCTGCGCAAGCTTCAAAGGCTTGCCTGCATTGGTGTTACAGGGGCCATGAGATCGACCCCAACTGCTTCCCTGGAGGTGCTTCTTGACATGCTACCTCTTCATCTTTTCATTGAGGAGGAGGCTGTCATGGGGGCCTACAGGCTCCACATTAATGGCTGTTGGGTTCCAAGACTTTGGGATTACAGCCATACGAAGCTCTTTCGGGAGTACGCTGCACTTGAGCCGTCGTTAACGATGTGCTCTGACAAAACCGTTACCAGCTTTGATTTCACTAAGCCATTCAGCATCCACTTTCCCAGTCGGGCCGAGTGGACTAACCTGCTGCCTCTTGGCACTGGGGGTGAAACTATTTGGTTCACCGATGGTTCCAAGACTGATTCCGGCGCTGGCGCCGGCTATTACTGCCAAACTACAAGGGTCGGTTTTTCTGCTTGCCTGGGCACCTTTGCTAGTGTGTTCCAAGCGGAAATTGCCGCGATCTGTTATTGCGCAGACTACTGCATTAACAAAGGGTATAACGGACGGACTGTGAGGATCTATTCTGACAGTCAGGCCGCCCTGAATGCGCTGGACCAGTGTCAGATTACCTCTCAACTGGTGCGTAGCTGCCTTGATCTGCTAGCGCAACTGGCGTCCTGCAACAGGGTTCTGTTGTACTGGGTGCCAGGGCATAGCGGTTATTATGGCAATGAGCAAGCCGATAGATTTGCGAAAAGGGGCGCGGAGGCCAAGCTCTTGGGGCCGGAGCCGGCCGTCCCCATCCCCTACGGGCATGTCAAACGGAGTCTGCATGACAGGATGACTGTCATACAAAACCAGCTCTGGCATGACATGGATGGCCAGAGACAGACAAAACAGTTAGTCAATGGTCCCTGCAGGTCTCGTGCTAGAGACCTAATTTCGCTCAGCAGATGGGATATTAGGCTGGCCACCGGTCTTCTGACCGGACACTGTCGGCTAAATAGGCACCTCCATCTGATGGGTCTTGCTGACGACCCCCTCTGCAGGTCGTGCCAGGAGAAGGAAGAAACATCCGCTCACGTACTTTGCGAGTGCGACTTCTTCGCCTCGCTTAGACTAGAACATTTTGATTCACACACTGTGGAGCCCTCGCGGGTCTCCTCCTTTACGGTGGAGCGAATTCTTCGCTACGCTGCGGCTACGGGCCTCTTCAAGGCCTGAGTATGAGGTTGCACAATATGCCTTTGGCATCGGTGCTAGGGCGTGAGCCCCGCCTCATCAACAATAATAATAATAATAAGACTCAATATCATATCGAACATAATAATACGTGGAACAAAGTAAAACGAAATAAATTTCCTTACCTACATTCCCAATATCACTCCAATATTATAATGATATTTTCGTTAGAATCAACTTACCATTTCTACGAACATCTGTCACGACAAAACGGAAACAGTAGGTGTATGAATTAATCATTTTTGATCATTTTTCTCCCAATGTTAGTTCAATATAAACCAACTAGTTTTTTCTACCTTTGTCTGTATAGTGATAATATATCTTTCCGTATGAATTTACGCTTGTAGGTCTGTTGTTTGTACATTTTTTATTCAAATGAGCAATTATACAGATCATAAACAAATAACATTGAGATTACTTGAATATCAAGTATAGATTAACTTAGTTTTGAAGAAGTCAATATCGTTTATGATACAATTAAAATATCAAGTATAGATTAACTTAGTTTTGAAGAAGTCAATATCGTTTATGATACAATTAAAAAGAAATGGCTCGTCAATGGGCTGGTTAGAACCAAAATCATTTCTATAATTTTCCAAAACTTTTTCATAATCAATTTTTTTCAAGGCGTTAATGAGGTTTTTTTGCACTCTTTCATTCCAATCACTTTCTTCTAATTCACATTGTACGTCGTGAGCAATCTGGTTTTGACAAGCCTCGTTTTGACAATATTTGGTTATTTCCAATAATATTTCAGTCAGATTCTTAAGAACAGCTTCTCTCATGGATTCCACGGCTCTCGTTTTCTCCACCAACTCATTGTCAAGCAGTCCTCTTATTTTTTTAAGTGTTCCCAAGCAGCATGATTAAGGGAAATTCCCTCGCCAGTAGCGTACATGACGTTATATTTTTCACATTTTCCTCTAGTGTATTTTCTTATGTCCAATATACGTTTCTTTCCACGGGTAAAACATTCCAATTTCAAATTTGAAGTAGTAGGATATAACCAGACGGAAAAACGCGGCGAATAACCCTCGAAGAAGGTATCAATCTCGTTGGCATACTCAAAGATATTACACCATAGTTCCTTTTGTAAGCATAACTCTACACCCGTATCAGTCCTTTTCCAGTAAACCTCCGGGGATAAGACGTTACCGATCCAAATCTCTACTTTATCCGCTACGCTATGAACTTGACACATCTTCATTTAGCAATGATAAAACTTTACCGCCACCCCTTAATATACGTTACGCAATACAACAATTCTTCGAATGACGTCACAATTGTAGAAGATTTAGCCCTTGTCAATGTACATTTAAAGCTATCCAATCATCTCTTATCAATGACGTCACAGATACAGTTGTAGAAGAGAGGAGTTTCCCAATGGACGGCGCACGGTGTTTTCCCGCCAATGACGTCACAGATAACTACGGAGGTACGAAGTGTGGGTCTATACTACTTAGCTCAAAACTTAAGTGTTAAGCTAGAAATAGGACTGATTACTTAAATTTCATTCTGATAATCAATATTTTAACTATAAAATTATAATATACATGAAATTTGAAAATGTGTGTTTAAAAGACCCCACTTGACAGTTGAAATGGCTGTGAAGGTCCCCACTTGTAAATTTATCGATTGTGAAAAATGAAATTGAAATACTTGATGGAACCATATAGGCTTTGACACTAATTCAAAATCTAATAGTTTATACACAAATGTCCCCAGATATAAGGTAGGAAGACGGTTTAGGTCCCCACTTGTAAACCTGAAATTAGCTCAAATCTTAAGTGTTAAGCTAGAAATAGGACTGATTACTTAAATTTCATTCTGATAATCAATATTTTAACTATAAAATTATAATATACATGAAATTTGAAAATGTGTGTTTAAAAGACCCCACTTGTCAGTTGAAATGACAGTGAAGGTCCCCACTTGTAAATTTATCGAGTGTGAAAAATGAAATTGAAATACTTGATGGAACCATATAGGCTTTGACACTAATTCAAAATCTAATAGTTTATACACAAATGTCCCCAGATATAAGGTAGGAAGACGGTTTAGGTCCCCACTTGTAAACCTAAAATTAGCTCAAAACTTAAGTGTTAAGCTAGAAATAGGACTGATTACTTAAATTTCATTCTGATAATCAATATTTTAACTATAAAATTATAATATACATGACATTTTTTTAATAGTGGGCGTAAAGGAGACTGAATTATAACTCTACCTCACTATTTCCCAAAGTGACATCTTTAGTCCTATTAGAAGTATATTTAAACCTTATATTTATTCATTTAAAGTTGAGAGAGCTATAATTTAAACCGTTTCTATATTTCACTTTGCTGCTTTAACGACCGACATATGGTGGTGAAAATATGGATGTTATAGCCTGTGTTAAAAAACCCTCACTAGACTACCTAGAGACTGTGAGTCCATAATTATTTGTTATACAGCAATGACATAATGAGCTAACTTGTGGCATGTTTGAGAATAATATATTTTATAAATTTTTTCACGTAACATTAAAAGTTGATCTAAAAGTCTCACGACACAAGATCGTATGTTTGAAAAACACGGTCTCAGGCCTTCTATTTCAGTAAAAAACAAATTTTAAATTGTAAGAAGTATTTTACGGTTTTACCCAACAAATTACAACCAATATTTGTTCCTGTTTTTTAAATTTCAAAGGGGAGAGTCGGTTTCAGAATAAAATTTTTAGTTCATGCTATTGTTACTCAGTTCAAGAACTCCGTTCCGCATGTTAGTTGTTGAAAGCGTGTCGTAACTGGACGAGCATTACCAAAAAGGAAATGGCCATTGAAGAGTTATACACGAGAAATATGGCTCCAAAATCATCAAGAGACTTCTTCGAAAACGCTAAGCCCTGTTTTGTTTTCAAGTATTTTGAGCAGGCGTTCTTGTTCAACAGAAAGTTGGCTCTGATATCATGTCCAGACTCCCAATAGTTCATTATTCTTTCGCGTAAATAATAAAATCTCAGTAAATGATTTTTCCAATAACATGGTGTCTTACCTCAGATTGACTAAGTCTTTTAAAGTATTCGAAGCTGCCTTGGACACTTGGAAAGCGAAGGAGAACTGGAAGAAAGGATCTCTACCGTAATGCAAGTCTTTTCCCGCTTTGTAAAACCAATTGCAAGTGTATTCCAAATGATGAACAGTGCCAAAGTAGACGGCGTTCCCTTGATTGAAGACGTCGTCGCGGTCTCCCTTTTTTCGATTCATTTTTTGGAATCTTCTTTCGTATTCTAGCAAAACTTCTTTGTGGTATGCCTGATTAGAATGAAAATTACATATTTTAATTGTATAGCGTATGATCCAAGTGTGGTAAGATTCCAAATAATTGGTTATGCAAATACACGGGGGAAGGAAATGATTTTTACTTTGGAGGTGATGGAAGGGGTAGTGGGATCAAATCACCACCAGTGGACACGGGGCAGTCATCTCTGAGAAGCTTGACTTACACGAGCGCTCCACCCTCTCGATTCAAAGAAACGTAGCGAAGTAATAATATAATGGAAGTATAAAAGCCCCTGCTGTTCTTTTTAGTTATGAAATGTCATAAAAATAATATTCAAGTCGATCAACGGTTACCAGTGCAAGTAATAGTATTGCTACAGCTCATGTTTGCATCTTGACACTACATTACATAAGTTCTAGCTTTGTAGGTGATTTCCAATATTATGAAAAATCAATCGGATCTACCGTGTCTATCTGGAATAGACAACAACCAGAAGATGATGGTGTGAGAAGCCAAGAAGTATGGATTTGTGTCCAAAACTGTGAAAGCGGTACACACACACCCATGGCCGAAACAGAAGCTCTCCGTGATATACGTCACTCGGAGAGGTAAAAAGCTTGACATTTAGTGCATGGCAATATTTGTAAAGGTAAACAAAACGCGTTTAATTATCTTCTTTGTTTAATTATAGACTAAATACACAAAAACGAGTTTTGCTTCAAAGTCCTTAAAAAACTGCATTTACACACAATCCTTCGCGACACATTTTCAAACCCCAATGGGGCCAGAAATTATTATGTGTAATGAAGTTTGAAATTAAGTTTAATCGACATGAGAAAATTGGATTTAATTGCGTACTTACAACAATTCTTATGATTAGACATTTTACAACAAAAACGGGTATAAATGCGGCGTTTTGGAACAAACAGCTAAAATCAGGGACAACGATGACTCGAGTTCAAATTGAAGTTGAAAACCCATACAGGGTGTAACAACACACATACAGAACACCTGTTCTGAATGTATGATAAATGTCAAAAATACGACACCGTTTTTAAAGCCACAAATAAGAATTATGGATCTCATTTTAGGAGTAGCCACGCGTGTTTTTACTCGAAATAGGTGTTTTTCTTATCTGTTCCACCCCGAATTATAAAAATTAGGTTTGAAAACTGCCCTTGTTTCGCCAGGGATTGTGTATAAATTTTAAAGAACTAAAAAGCAAAACTCGTTTTTCGAATAATATCTGTCCCTTTTCGGGGTGAAACGTTATTTAGGAAATAAATTAGTTCTGGAATTGTCAAACTCAATCGTATCTTACAGTTGGAATGGTCGGAAAATGCGATGCACTGTATAAAAGCACACTGTGCTAAATATTCGTTCAAACTACGTGAAAACAGGTGATAATTACAAAAAAATCTCCAGGCATCTCATTGTGATCCTTTTAACCTCGGATTTAGCAGGACAAAAAGTAGGCCCAAAGGGTTTTAGATAAATCACGTACTCAAATAATAGCACCCATTAATAAACTTAAAAGAAAGGATCAAAAATTTACTTGGGGTATCGAACAGCAACAGGCGTTCGAAAAGATCAAGGAAGAAATATGTAAAGCTCATCCTTTAGCTTCCCTTAGAAGGGATTCCCCGTGCATTCTAACTACAGATGCTAGTGATGCAGGGTTAGGTGCCCTTCTTTCCCAAATACAAGATAATGTCGAAGTTCCTATAGCTTACGCTAGTACAGGTATTAAAGATGCGGAAACTAGGTACTCCACTAGCGAGAAAGAGTGTTTAGCCATTTGTTGGGCGGTTAAGAAGTTTAGGCCCTTTCTAGAAGGTCGTAAATTCACTGTCCTCACTGACCATCAGGCTCTACAGTGGTTATTTAATATCAGGGAACCAAATTCTCGTTTAGTTAAATGGGCTATGTACCTTCAGACATTTGACTTTACCATTAAACATAAGAAAGGAGTAGAAAATGTAGTAGCAGACGCTTTGTCGAGGGCCCCGATAAACGTTTTAAGCATTAACTTTAGCTCCTCTACTTCTAACTCTACTAGTAATGTGGATCCAACGAGTAGTAGCTCAAGTACAAATACTACCAGTAGTAGTAGTACGTCCTCTAGCGATTCTGTCGAAGGTCGTATACGTCCCCCAGGTCCTAGAACCTTATATACTGTGTTTACATTGGAAGATGTAAAAAAAAACCAACGGCAAGACCCTTTTGCTTCCCCTATTATTAATTCTTGCAAGGACCTAACCCAGTAAGGCATAAACTATTTGAATTGAAAAACAATCTTCTCTATAGAAGATCTTACAGGAACTATCCTGAAAAAATTTATTTACCTCCTCGTTTAAGGCTAGAAGCCGTGAGGTTATTACATGACCACCCACTATCGGCTCACAGGGGCAAAGATAAGACCCTAAGTAAAGTGACATATAGATATTGGTGGCCTACTATAGTTAGTGATGTCCAGGATTATGTAAGAGGATGCACTTTATGCCAACAATTTAAGGCTAGGAATAGAAAATAGCCAGGGCTAATGCAACCCTCTGAAATAACTAGTCCGTGGGACCAGATTAGTGTCGACATAATGGGACCCTTCCCTTCAAGTAGACACCACTATAAATATTTAATAGTTTTTGTCGATTATATGACTAAATTTGTGGAAATGATACCACTTAAAACTATTACAGCTAAGACCTGTGTGCAGGCTTTCAAGTCTATTATTACTAGGTGGGGAGCTCCTAAAGCTATCCTTAGTGATAGAGGGGTACAATTTACCTCGAAACTTTGGTTGCAAACTTGCAGTGGTTTTAGAATTAATCGAAAGTTTACCACCCCCTACACACCTAGGGGAAATCCCACCGAAAGAGTAAATAGAATAATAGGCGAACATACATCATTTTATGTAGGGAATCACCATGATAGATGGAATGAATCCCTTGACCTTCTTCAATTTGCTATCAATTCTGCACCCCATGAAACCACGGGCAGATACCCTTTCTTTTTGAATTTAGGGCAGGAGCCACGTCTCCCTTGGGATATAGACATTGAAGAACCCATTCAGGACCCTGATGACCCCAGTCGTAGTAAAGCTTTAAAAGTTCTTAAGGAACAACTAGAATTCAGTAATGAATTATCTAAGTTAGCAAAAGCTCACCAAAAGAAATACTGTGACCTCCGTCATGACCCTCTAGAATTTGAGGTAGGAACCCTAGTATGGATGGAAACACATCCTTTATCAAGTACGACAGGTCAGCTTATGAAAAAGCTTAGTACCAAATGGGCAGGTCCCTTTAAAATAGTAGCTAAACATTCTCCCGTAGTCTACGAGTTAGAAGACGCTAACTCAGGGCAGAATGTAGGAAAAGTTAACCTGGAGCATTTAAAACTCTAATGGACAAACTTAGCTGTCTTCGATAATGCCGGAAATGCCCCCCTCTTCACAATCAAACGTTGTAGATGATCCTGAACCTAGTCCCGCAACGAATGGTGGTACCATGGACCACCCTCCTACGTCGACTTCCTCAACGACTTCATCTGAATTATCATCATCTTCTCTTTCACCATCACCGCCTCGGGACGGTCAGGATGTCGATCAACCGATCATTCCTGCTATTCCAGATGTCTCTTCTACGTTGACATCAAGTACTCTAGATGATCAAGCAGCGGATCAACAGATCTCTCCTGCAATTTCAGATGATTCACATCCCCTAACGGACTCTGATAGTGAACCGGGCATGGCCCTTTTTGAAGACCCTCCTCTTCTACTCCATACCCATCATGATATGCGAGCTTTCCAGCTCAATCATCCATCTACTGATAGTCCGCCTTCTGCGGCAGGGGAGCCTTCCCCGTCTGATCATGAAAAATCACTCGCGGAACCAGAGCTACATAAGTCAACTTCCAGTTTTACAGAAGAAATTCCAACGCCGGAAAACAAATCAACGTCTTCTGAACAATCAGTATCGGAACCGGCGTTACACCAATCCCCTTCTTCTGGTTTTTCGGAGGAGATTTTGGCTCCTGAACCGATTCCTCAACCGCAATCCCAATCGCTGCGTGCGTCTGATAGTTCATCGACCACGTTATCAGAGTCTATGAGAACTCCTAGATTACCCGATATTTATGTAGAACCTTTTCGATTGGGATGGCGTAGAGAAGTGTGTAAACGGGCGACGGTTCAGCCAGGAGGTAAGGAAGTAGACATCTATTACCAACCTCCTGATAATAAACGATTACGGTCGAAATATGAGGTCCAAGTTTACCTCCAAAATAATAAGATCCCGAACTTAACAAGGGAACATTTCTGTTTTTCCCGAGAGCCAATCTCTGTTTTCCCTTGGGAATTTATTTCCCAAGCAAATAAGAGGGGGTACTAAAAGAGTATCATTCTAGATGGCCGAAGGAGGACGTCCACTACCCATATACTTTAATCCTCAGTAAGGAGAGACTAATACCACAGTAAAAGGGAAGCCCTTCGGGTATGAAGATTGAACAGAAGCTCATGCAGCACCAACGAAGAAAAAATCATTTTTCTGTGAAAAACATTTTGTGAACGAACTTAAAAATACCTATACCCCTGCAAATGATTTTAAGGGTTCCTCGGGGTAACCCAAAACTGAAAAAAATCAAGTTGGGAAACCAAAATAAAACTCTCCGAGCCGAGACGAATTTACTTTCCAAACATAGGTCCGCCAGTCAATGAGACAAACCGGAAATACATAGTTCTAATCGGCGCGATATTGCCATGATCATTTGTAAAGTTTAAAGCGTTTAATAATTTCTTGCGTATCCTCAATAATTCTAATGAGGACCTAATATCTATCACATAAATGTGTATTTAACTTTCGGCTCACTCTGAACCGTTAAGACCTATAAGAGGACATGAAACAAGGTCAATTCTGGTTAAAATCTTTGTTATCTTAACTCATAGAACCAGTCGTTTCAACACGTATGGAGAGATAAAGTATTATCATTCTTATTATTTAATGAAGCTAAAAGTTACGTTTACACTTATATAAATGTAGTAAAGATGAATTAAAAAGTAAACACCAAATTTTAAATGTTAACATCAAAAGATGTTCTTGGAATATTGAGATGAAACAGAGCTTTATAGCTACACAACTACTAAAAGAATCGTAATGCCGAAAAATATTTAAGTATTTCCATTTAATATTCTGGAAAAAGAAAATGTTATCGTTTTGTAAGAGATCTTTTCATCCCACTCGCTATATATTAACTTTGATATGCGTGTAGTGTTTCGATTCAGATGCAATCTTCATTACTCGTTCTATATTAACTCTCACTTGTGTCAGTACATAGAAATAAGTTTATCTTAAATAATTAATTCTAGGAGAGCGGTCGCTCTCTTAGATAAGACTTGATACTGCCACTAATGCTAAAGGAGAGTTCTTTGATTGGCTGTAACGTTTTTCGTATTGTGTTTGCTGCTTTGAAATTTTGCCAGTGAACTAAACTTTGGGCCCTAGTTTTGTGGTTAAAATTTCAAAGAGATCCAACTAATAGTTAACTCTATAAAGAAAAAAGTTGTTAAGGGTGGTTTTAGAATCCTTAAAATGAATCCGACATTTGGTAAAAGATACAATATTCTTCCATAGAGATAGCATGGGATTTTTTTGAAAAGTGACCTTGTCTAGGAAGGCATATAAAGAAAACTATTCATTCGTTACGTTTGGGAACCATCTTAAATGAAAGATAACAGTCCATAGATGTGCCTTTTCTTAGTTTCATTAAGATCAATTAAGTTTAAGTATTGATTTTTATCATTATTAACACATACTTTGACTTACGTTGTTTTGGGTATTGGAATTACGGCGTTTTACCACTGTTAGAGACACGCATTTTAGCCCTAATTTTTTATATTGGACTTACGGCGTTTTTGTCGTGATTCACGCCGTTAGAAGGATATTAAGCAAGAAAAACATGGCGTTTGAGCTCTTGCAGGTGCTTTGCCTGGGTGCTTGTAGGTGCTTTGCCCGGGCTCTTGCGGGTGCTTGTACGTACTTGTGGGTGCTTGTGGGTACTTGTGGGTGCTTGTGGGTGATTGTGGGTTCTTGTGGGTACTTATAGGTACTTGTGGGTATTTGTAGGTACTTGTGGGTTCTTATGGGTTCTAGTGGGTACTTGTGGGTGCTTGTAGGTACTTGTGGGTACTTTTAGGTACTTGTGGGTGCTTGTAGGTACTTGTGGGTGCTTGTAGGTACTTGTGGGTGCTTGTAGGTACTTGTAGGTACTTGTGGGTGCTTGTAGGTACTTGTGGGTACTTGTAGGTACTTGTGGGTACTTGTAGGTACTTGTGGGTACTTGTAGGTACTTGTGGGTACTTGTAGATACTTGTGGGTACTTGTAGGTACTTGTGGGTACTTGTAGGTACTTGTGGGTACTTGTAGGTACTTGTGGGTACTTGTGGGTACTTGTAGGTACTTGTGGGTACTTGTGGGTACTTGTAGGTACTTGTGGGTGCTTGTAGGTACTTGTGGGTACTTGAAGGTACTTGTGGGTACTTGTAGGTACTTGTGGGTGCTTGTAGGTACTTGTGGGTGCTTGTAGGTACTTGTGGGTGCTTGTAGGTACTTGTGGGTGCTTGTAGGTACTTGTGGGTGCTTGTAGGTACTTGTGGGTGCTTGTAGGTACTTGTGGGTGCTTTTAGTTGTTTGTGGATACTTGTAGGTGCTTGTGGGTACTTGTGGGTGCTTTTGGGTTCTTGTAGGTACTTGTGGGTGCTTGTGGGTGCTTGAAGGTACTTGTGGGTACTTGTGGGTGCTTGTAGGTACTTGTGGGTGCTTGTAGGTACTTGTGGGTGCTTGTGGGTACTTGTGGGTGCTTGTGGGTGCTTCTAGGTACTTGTGGGTGCTTGTAGGTACTTGTGGGTGCTTGTGGGTACTTGTGGGTGCTTGTGGGTGCTTGTGGATACTTGTGGGTACTTGTGGGTTCTTGTGGGTACTTTTGGGTTCTTGTGGGTTCTTGTGGGTACTTGTGGGTTCTTGTGGGTACTTGTGGTTACTTGTGGGTACTTGTGGGTACTTGTGGGTGCTTGTAGGTACTTGTGGGTGCTTGTAGGTACTTGTGGGTACTTGTAGGTACTTGTGGGTGCTTGTAGGTACTTGTGGGTGCTTGTAGGTACTTGTGGGTGCTTGTAGGTACTTGTGGGTGCTTGTGGGTACTTGTGGGTTCTTGTGGGTTCTTGTGAGTCTTTTGGGTTCTTGTGGGTACTTTTGGGTTCTTGTGGGTTCTTGTGGGTACTTGTGGTTACTTGTGGGTTCTTGTGGGTACTTGTGGGTACTTGTGGGTGCTTGTAGGTACTTGTGGGTACTTGTAGGTACTTGTGGGTACTTGTAGGTACTTGTGGGTGCTTGTAGGTACTTGTGGGTGCTTGTAGGTACTTGTGGGTGCTTGTAGGTACTTGTGGGTGCTTTTAGTTGCTTGTGGATACTTGTAGGTGCTTGTAGGTACTTGTGGGTGCTTGTAGGTGCTTGTGGATACTTGTGGGTGCTTGTAGGTGCTTGTGGGTGCTTTTAGTTGCTTGTGGGTGCTTTTAGTTGCTTGTGGATACTTGTAGGTGCTTGTAGGTACTTGTGGGTATTTGTGGGTACTTGTGGGTTCTTGTGGGTACTTGTCGGTGCTTGTGGGTACTTGTCGGTGCTTGTGGGTACTTGTGGGTTCTTGTGGGTACTTGTGGGTGCTTGTAGGTACTTGTGGGTACTTCCCACGGGTGCTTCTGGGTGCTTGCCCCGGGTGCTTGTAGGTACCTGCCCCGGGTGATTGTAGATACTTGCTCCGGGTGCTTGTAGGTACTTGCTCCGGGTGCTTGTAGGTACTTGCTCCTGGTACTTGTAGGTACTTGCCCTGGGTACTTGTAGGTACTTGTGGGTACTTGTAGGTACTTGTGGGTGCTTGTAGGTACTTGTGGGTGCTTGTAGGTACTTGTGGGTGCTTGTAGGTACTTGTGGGTTCTTGTGGGTGCTTTTAGTTGCTTGTGGATACTTGTAGGTGCTTGTGGGTACTTGTGGGTGCTTTTGGGTGCTTGTAGGTACTTGTGGGTGCTTGTAGGTACTTGTGGGTACTTGTGGGTGCTTGTAGGTACTTGTGGGTGCTTGTAGGTACTTGTGGGTGCTTGTAGGTACTTGTGGGTGCTTGTGGGTACTTGTGGGTTTTTGTGGGTACTTTTGGGTTCTTGTGGGTTCTTGTGGGTACTTGTGGGTTCTTGTGGTTACTTGTGGGTTCTTGTGGATACTTGTGTGTACTTGTGGGTGCTTGTAGGTACTTGTGGGTACTTGTAGGTACTTGTAGGTACTTTTGGGTACTTGTAGGTACTTGTGGGTACTTGTAGGTACTTGTGGGTGCTTGTAGGTACTTGTGGGTGCTTGTAGGTACTTGTGGGTGCTTTTAGGTGCTTGTGGGTACTTGTAGGTACTTGTGGGTGCTTGTAGGTGCTTGTGGATACTTGTAGGTGCTTGTAGGTGCTTGTGGGTGCTTTTAGTTGCTTGTGGGTGCTTTTAGTTGCTTGTGGATACTTGTAGGTGCTTGTAGGTACTTGTGGGTGCTTGTAGGTACTTGTGGGTGCTTGTGGGTACTTGTGGGTGCTTGTGGGTTCTTGTGGGTACTTGTGGGTTCTTGTGGGTACTTGTCGGTGCTTGTAGGTACTTGTGGGTACTTCCCACGGGTGCTTCTGGGTGCTTGCCCCGGGTGCTTGTAGGTACCTGCCCCGGGTGATTGTAGGTACTTGCTCCGGGTGCTTGTAGGTACTTGCTCCGGGTGCTTGTAGGTACTTGCTCCGGGTGCTTGTAGGTACTTGCTCCTGGTGCTTGTAGGTACTTGCCCTGGGTACTTCTAGGTACTTTGCCTTCACCATAGGATTAACATTACACTAAATTTTGTAAGCTCGTAACTCTGGTTATATTAGGGATACGGGGATATCCTTTGATTATGTTATAGTCCTATTTGCCCCTTCCCTCCTTCGTTAACATTTGCTCCATAGGATACTCCATATACGGGAAAAACCTGGAAAACTCAGGGAAGTATATGGGGAAAAGCCTGGAAATCTCCGGGAAATTTGTTTTCCAATAGTTTTATGAGCTTGTTAGGGAACATATGTTATAAACTCATGGTTTTAGTTATATAAAGTTTTACCAAGAAGCGATATCTAGTTTACTAGGGAGAAGGTATAAGATGCCTAAGTATTCGCGTGATAAAGTCCCTGTCCCACTTTCAAAATACAAGGGGGGACGTAAAAGGAGGCCGGGCTATTTCGCCTCTCCTGAGTCGGAAAATACGTAGTTTTCGTCATTCGTGTCGCGTTTACGTGAGTTTTCTGGCCCGTGACCAAATAAGCATTTTCTAAACTGGATATTAGGCCAGCGACTTTCCTGACTTGGAATAAATAAACTGGTCCGTGACCATTGACCAGAGCACGTCGTCTGCTAAACAAAAGAAGTGGATAATTAAAATATTAGAATTATAATGTAATCTGATTACCCTTGAACTTTCTTAGTAGTCTCGTGGACCACTGACCCCCCCCTCCGATTTAATTTTTGAACTGGACCAGGCAATTTTTAAACTGGTCACTTGCCCTGTGTCACCGCCCTATTCCCCACGCTGGCGCGAGTTGCTTTGCGTTGTCGAGTGCGTGATGGAGTTGGCTATGCCTGGAGTCCCAACCTTGAAGGAGAGAGGAATGGAGTGGAAACCCCCATACCTATAGCGTTGCTTGTGTACCCCACCTACGGCACCATTGTCCTCCCAGCATCCTCAGCGGTTAGGTAGGGTCGTACTGGACGAAATTGTAAAGGGCGCTCCCTCTATCTTCAAAATAGAAGCTAGTTCTCATACAAATAAAATGGCGCTACGCGGCAGCACTTAGCAATCGCCTACCGAAGGGTAGGGTCGTGCGCAAGGTACATTGGGAGAGATACGGTGCCGCAGGTCGCCCATCATCATTTCCAATCCATCTCAACTCCCTTATCCCTGTCCCAACCCCCGAGACTTTCAACCACTAGCATAGCCCACTCGATCACGCTCTCTTTTCCCCGGCTACATATTTTGAAGATGGCACTTTATAGGCGTGTTAACAATCTGGGATCATCTTTGTGAAATTTTAGGGTAGCCCTGACTTTATTTTGTTTAAGGTTTTAAGCTTAATATCAAACAGTTTGAAATTGACAATCTCGGATCGTCTTTATGAAGTTTTAAGGATATCTGAATATCATATTGGGCTTATTACAATTTTGAGCTAAATGTTAAACGAACATAAATCAGCATTTTTAAAAATTTTGTAAAATTGTCAATTTGGTCCTATTTCTGGAATTTCTAGGGGGGCGCCTCGCGTTTCAATAAATGATTGTATAAAAATTGTATTACGTTAATTACAATAAGAATACATACTTTTATTGATTTACGTTTTTTTTTTGAAGTATCATTATAAATAAATGTTTGATTGAGATTAAGTTATGGTCCCCTTTATATATGTTTCTGCTTAGTGCAGATTTTGAATGTGTAAAACAGTTTCTTAACATTCTAAATTAAAATGAAGACTGAAGGAACTGATATTAATCAAAAATGTCTTGATTAGAATCAAGACCTAAAAAGTATCGATAAAAATGAGGTTATCACTTGTCTGAAGGGTCAGATATTAATTTTTCTTTTTAATTGAAACTTAAATGCATGCTTAAGAAAAAACAACGTTCCATTACCGTTTTCCGTTGAAATAAATTATTTTACTGGTAATCAATTTCAAAAATTTACTTATCTCGGCTTTTCGACCACAATTCCATTCCCCGAAAACATTTTATCATTACATTAATTACTTTTGGGAGATAACGTGTCAAAATAACCTATAAAACAATAAAAAACTGTAATAGCGGTCTGTTTAGCCATGACAACAACCTTTTAAAAGTTACAAGGACTATATAACCCTTTCGAGACTAACAGGACCTGAGAAAACTATAGCTTAACCTGCTACTAGTACGACCAGGGAGAATTGATGTAAACTGGAGTTGAAATTTCATCATGTGCGACCTGCGGCCCTGAAACTCTCCCATAGTCCCAGTGTGTGTAGATTATAATTTTTTCGCTGTTAACTGCCAAAATCAATCTTTCTAGGTAGTGCCGTCTCCTCACTTGAATTTTTCATGATATATTAAGGTATGAACGAACAAAATTCTAAATTACTATTTTCACTACCATGTCCCTCTGCTAACTTGAAGCAAACTTTCCTCTCTTTTTGCTGCTCATTACCGGTGCCATTCCCTTGACTTTCTGTTCGTTATAACTACTATCATGAGTTTATTTATTTCAAACCAAATATAAAAAAATGGATTCTTTTTCCTTTTGTGCTACTTAGAATTTACAAATGTATATAACGTTGTGCCGTGACATATCAAATAGTCTCTAACCATTGTTAGAAACTAGAGAGAGAAATTGGGCAGTAACACTGATAATGCCCTGAACTATGAGAAAAAACAATACGACGGTTGACTATAGTACACTTGATATTACATCATTTTGCAAAACCGCGAGTAAAAATCCTACTGTCCCTATTGAATTTGGCGCCATTGGTTTAAGAATAATTAAAATGTTCCACTGCGAAGCGTGCCGGTCACGAATGGGGATGTAACGTCTTTAGCAACCTTTTAAAACGCAAAACCATACACGTACTCTCCCAAAAGTCATTAATGTAATGATAAAATGTTTTCGGGGAATGGAATTGTGGTCGAAAAGCCGAGATAAGTAAATTTTTGAAATTGATTACCAGTAAAATAATTTATTTCAACGGAAAACGGTAATGGAACGTTGTTTTTTCTTAAGCATGCATTTAAGTTTCAATTAAAAAGAAAAATTAATATCTGACCCTTCAGACAAGTGATAACCTCAGTCTTATCGATACTTTTTAGGTCTTGATTCTAATCAAGACATTTTTGATTAATTAAATATAAATGATATTAATTATTTTAATCGCCAGTAAATAACTTTAAAAATAGTTAAATCGTTTAAAATAAAGTTGTTCCTATTATCTTTCGACACTTTGCTGATATTGACGTTAAAAGTGAAGGGTACCCCTCTTGCCCGCTTTCTTCAAATTTTGGGGTATATATACGATTCGTTTCCATTATAATAATAGATAAAAACGCATTCGCGTGAACCGATGGTGGAAGCCCTGCCATTGGGAGGCTAGACGTTTCTCGTAACCCTAGCCGCTCGCCGCGTACAACTTAAGCCTAACGACGATGATGGAGTAGAAGCCAATGTTACAGATTGGTGTCTATGTGGTATAGACGAAAGACCAGTAGATGGTGGTGTTTGAAGCCAATGTTGCAGATTGGTGTGTATGTGGTATAGACGAAAGACCAGTAGATGGTGGTGTTTGAAGCCAATGTTGCAGATTGGTGTCTATGTGGTATAGACGAAAGACGAAGAACAGAAAATGGTGGTGCTTGGAAGCCAGCAAGTAAAAACTAGTGTCCATGTGGAGTGGACGAAAACCAAAACTGGTAGTGTGGGAACTCAAGTAGAATAGCCAGCGGAGACAAACACTATTTTCCAAATTTCCGTGAACTGGCAATGCAGTCCGGAAATTGGGAACACGTTTGCTCCGATACGCAAACTGCGAACGCGGTCACGTGGGGTGTGACACACACACACACACGTCCAGAGCAATACCTCTCCGTAACGTCATCGTCACTCGGAGAGGAAAAAATTTCCATTCTATATTCTTGTATTATAAACAAAAGTTCCTAAAGAGGAGGGATGTAACATGGCTGCCAGAATCATTGGAGCTTCCACTCCTTGGTTCTGGCAGGGCATATCTAGCTTCCATGTTACAAGCCACGCCCCCTTCCACAGTTGTAATATAGAATAATTTCGAATTTTGTTATCAGTTCTTGTTGTGATTTCTCCTAAGACGGAGCGAATATTGTACTAGTCAGTTACGGGTTTATCCCTATATCAGCTAACTGAAATAAACTTTTTGTTAAATTTGGATTTAAAACTGTGAGTTGTCTTTAATTCATTTTTATGGCCCTCGGGAGAATCTCCCTATTTAGTTAATTTCTATTGGCGGTTACAATATTAAGACTGAAGTAACAGTTATTAATAAAAACTGTCATTGTAGACAAAGACGGGAAAGTGTAAAAGATAAGTGTAGAAAATGAATTGCCTGAAGCAACAGATATTAAAATTGTCACTTTTGAAGACAAGATCATAAAACATCGATTATTTGAAAAAGTTTTTATCTTAGTTTTTTTTTCACCAAAATTACTTTTGTCGAAATATTTTGTCATGAAACATATGCATCATTTTAAAAGTAGTACGCGTGCACATTTTATTTTTTATCAAAAATTTACAATTAGTTTTGAGTATTCGGTCCTATAAGGAGAATAAAATAGTCAGAAAATGGTTTAAAAAAAAAACTGTGTGAAAACTTGACAAATCGTAGTCGTTATTTTTAAAGTTTAAAAAGTATCAAAATTAACGTGATGTATAGCTCCCAAAATATCTTTTGGAGATTAATAACAACATCACAGTCCAACGGACTTTGTAATTTTCTGCTTGGCAATATGTCCAATTTTAAAATATATAAATTGGAGTATTTGAACCTTAATGTTAGTCAAAAGTAAAACCTAGTATCAAGCCAGTATCCCTTAAGAAAAGATACCATTTTTTATCTGGAATACTATATAGAGCAAAATACTTGTGTAAATAATGTAGAAAAATATTTTGAGTTTAATGAAAATTTGGTATAAAAAACTAAGATAGGAACTTTTTCAAATAATCGATGTTTTATGATCATGTCTTCAAAAGTGACAATTTTAATATCTGTTTTTTAATATCTGTTACTTCAGGCAATTCATTTTCTACACTTATCTTTTACACTTTCCCGTCTTTGTCTACAATGACAGTTTTTATTAATCTATCAAGGCCCGTGCATTGCCATATATTTTTCAAAACAACAACCAAAATGGGAAGCTCCTCTCAGAAACATAATAATTTCTTTTCTCTGTATATGAAATGAAAATATGGATAATACTGCGCTTCTGCTTTAATGGTATGAATCATTGCCTGTCTATTAATATTTTACGTAGGAGTAATACGTTTTTAGCGAAGTCTAGAGAGGATAAACATAAGCGAGATTGTTTCTTAAAAAAATACTGCTTCCCATAATGGGTTTATACTCCTTGTTAATATTATTATTTGAAATGACTGTTTATATACTACTTAATCTGTATGTAGAATAATCCTTGCTTTGGTGTTTGCAAGAAGAAAGCTAAGGCCTAGACTCTGTCGGTTAGATCAAGTTTTATGCGTAATAGGCTTAGTGAACCAAAGAGTAAATAATTGAGGCCTGAGGTGAAGTAAACTATGGTTTTGATTATCGTGTCTGTAAAGAAGAGACATTAACGGTTCAGAGTAAGCCGAAAGTTAAATACATGTTTAAATAATATCTAGGTAAATAAGTTTGAAGTAGTAGACCTCTTGACACGGAGAGGTAATATTTAAGTTTTTCCAACTTGTTTTACTGTAGCATTATTAATCTGTCTCCTATTTCTAAATAGTTCGATGCGAGAGGAATGCTTTAAAAATTATAAATTCGACTATTTATACAACAATTAAATGGTGAATACGTTTTCTTTTATTTGCAAACTGGGAACGCGGTACCCTGGGCTGTAACAAAAAACACACAGAAACACACAGACGGAAACGACCGAAACAGTACCCCATGACAATTAGTGATTGGTTATATTTGTAGAGCACAAAAAGCGTTTTATTTATATACTAAATTTCGAGAAAAAACAATAATTAAGGGTATCGAAGGTAAATCTTCACTGATTTTGAACCTTGGCATTCTTGACTATGATTCACCCCCACCCATTGTCACCCCAGATTAATAACATGGTATTATAACTTTATAAGATATGCTCCATAAGTATGACACAACCTATACTTGTAAATGCTAGAGACCTTGCGAGAGCTAGTTCGAGAACGACGCGGAAATTTACTACACTGAGCTTTGCAGTCTGCCTTCCTATTTAGTCAGTACTAAGTCTTTGACAGCGCCTCACTAGGCGTCTTTTTACCCTGAGTCTATGAAGTTTCAACTACGTCACTTCAAGACAAGCTCTCATTAACCACTGACAAAGTTATGGAACATATATCATCTTACGATAATATTTATACCTGGAAATAATACTTTATGATTTCTCTGTCCTGAAAAACAATGCGCATGCTTGGATATTTGAAGATATCATCGAATTTATTTATGTTGTGATCAATGTCCACCGTCAATTTGGTTGACAGGTTGGCTTTGAAGACTTCCATCAAAATGAAACAGCCAACGAAGTAGGTGGCCAAAATAACCTTCTTGGCGGCTTCGTACGTGTTCCCCATCAGTCTGGAGGATTAGGGAAACAATCGTGCCCTTTGTGAGGAATGCATGAAACTTTGCACAGTGATAAATAACAGAAAACAAGAAGCGATATCTTGTTTACTAGCTTTATCTCCGGTCCAAACGTAGGTCTGGAAATAATCCCCGCCTCTAAATTATAACCAGCATGCCATTGGTTCTTGAAAACACGTCATTGCGATGTGAATGACGAAAATTACGTATTTTCCGTCAAAGGAGAGGCGAAGTAGCCCGACCTCCTTTTACGTCCCCCCGTTTATTTTGTAAGGGGGACTTTGACTATGGCGCGCGAATACTAAGGCATCTTATAATTAGATATCGCTTCTTGCAGAAAAGAACAGCCCCCTCGTTGATCTGAGATACTTTATCTGTTAGACTGCATATATTTCGCATGTTTCCCTATATATATACCCTTATTTATCATTGTGCAATTGTATGATTTTGAATAATATTGTCATTTATTTTCTAGCCTACAAGTTGTCGGATACCCCGACAAGAAAACGGTGTACTCTTGGCAAGATTCGCTTGGCAATCGTCAAGAAATTGAACAAGAAGAGAAAGAAAATGATAGTCGTCCACACCTTCGGAAGACAGTGGTTTTGCTATAATAAGTCTCCTAAAGATGAAAGATGCACGGACCTTCGGTAGAAAGACTTCAATGATTCCACTCAGTGATATTTGGTACTCGGGGTTATGGAAATAAGACAACATGTTATGTTCGTGAAACCAAATAGGGTGGCTTAAAGTTCGGTTTAACGTTTCCAAATAATTTAAATACTCTGCGAAAACATATAACATAGGAGAATAAACATCTCCTTCCTAAAACGGGATACGAAAGGAATTAAACTGTTTTCTTCCTTTCGCAGCTTCACCTGCACGACTAAGACCGTTTAATCCGAATTTTGACCTTACCGTTTTATACACGTTATCGCTGGGAATGTACGTTACGTTAATACTGCCAAAAAATATTCAACACTTATCCTAAACGCCAGTAGGCCGTTAACTTATTCAAAATTTACCGGCCTTTCGGATATCCTACGAATTCATCAATGAGCCTATCTCCTTCTTGGTACTTTCTCAGGTCCATAGTTCTCTTCATTTGGTCATACTTTTTCTAAAATGATACTTTAAATTTATTTTGGAACTTATAATTTCAAGAAAGGTAATGAGGTGGTCAGGAGTAGTCCTTATCGATGCACGAGGAACAACGCGATATCTGATTTCACACATACAGCTAAAGAAATATTTTATCACCATGCCTAATTGCTTCAATTTTGACATTAGACTTAGTTTATATCATAATAGACCTGGTTAATCTCAACTCGATTTTATATATTATATTCTCCGAGAAGAACGTACCAATATCCCCAAATAATTTTTTGTCACCGTATTAAGTTATAGAAAATCAATACGCGCCAGTCAACTAGAATGCCTTGGACGCGGACTGTTTTCTAATTAATAAAAATAAACTCTCCGTCCCTGTTCTGTTTCCACGGTGCGTCGTTCGAACCATATAACTTTAAAAGACGGGTTTCTTTTTTAAATTAAGAGATGTTTCGAGGCTTGCGAAAAGAGCAACACGGTAACTAACATAATCTATCGCGTATTTGCCTAAATCTTTTTTAGTACGCGCCTATTACTTATGAGTGACGTTTCTGCAAATTTTCAGTCTTCTATAACAAGCGGTTTGCGCTGGGCGTTGATTATCAGTCAGTCAGTCAGGACTTTGATTTATATGGATATAGAAGATAACTTTAAAAGACGGGTTTCTTTTTACAATAAAGCGATAATCAAAGATTAGCGAAAAGTGTTTGAGCAACAGTACGACACTAAATCTATTACGTCTGCCCTAATAAGCATCAAGGCATACGCCATACTCACTATATCCACAACAAATCTCATGGACGCGTTCATGGTGTGCTCCGACGTTCCTCGACAGACACAGACGTAGCAGCGTATGTTGAAACAAGGTCGGAATTTGTACTATTTTGAAAGTAAAACGCTCAATTTAGCATTTGGATCGTTAAAAATCTAAATGCCCTCAATCACGATATAAACCCCGAAAATGAGCATTTCTTTCGTCTCTTGTCAGAAAGCGTAAAGCTACGTTACACAGAGACCCTGGTTTGCGCGTGTTGAAAAAGAAAGCTGAAACAGAGTAAATATCTAACTTTTGTAATAATCTGCCGTCAGAGATAGGGAGTTTTCTATCCTGTAGCGTGATTAGACTTTGTTTTAAAGGCGACTAGAAACCAGGTAGAGCGTTATCTACAAAGAAAAATTAGGGTTGTGCGAGCCTTTAATTTTTGGTTTCTAGTCGAGTCTCGAGTATTGAATTTTCCCCTTATCGAGTATGGAGCCGAGTCTCGAGTACTTGTGTATCGAGTAGTAGGAAAATTTGTTTCGAGTATTTATCGAGTAATTGGGAATTGATTTTCTAGTATTTCCACACTTTCTGTTAATTTATCGCTCTCATAATTGACATTTAGTGTTATTTTGATTATCGACAACTACTTCAAACAATTCCCAGACGGTATTAGTCTTTTTCCCTTTAAATTTAATAAACTTAATTCCTCATTAATATCTGCTTCGAAATCTCATTCCTCATCGAAGTAACTTCTAGCCATTGTTATATTTCGCGCTAGTCTGAAACGAAAATTACTAAGCTGAACTTCAAAAAAAATTAATTATTTTAATAATAAAATAAAAACAATAATAATAATAGTCAACGCGCCTTTAACTGTAGACCCAATAGGCACGAACTTGCATCTGTAAACCAATAAGCGTGACTTTGTAGTACATTTTTATAGCTACAACATCCCATTTTCAGAGTTTAAGGCCTTGGTTTCATACTAGAAACATTTTCGAGTCTCAGAAAATCTCTTACCGAGTATCGAGTCGAGTACTCGCACAGCACTATGAAAAATATAGAAGAGAAACATGCATTATACCTACCACGTTTTGCTGAAAGATTTTTCAAACTAAGTCAAAACTCTGGCGTGTCAATAAAATACAATATAGTTGTATTCGTTGGTTTCAAAAACTACCTTTTTCTGTGATCATTTAATCGGTAATGTGACCTACTAACGGATCGTGTTTTTGAATTTTTTTTGAAGTACACTTTAATATTGTTTTATTCTTCAGGCTGTATCTGTTTACAATTCTAATACCAGGAAAGATAAATTTATCGAGAAAGGTTATTTTATTTAAGAAGTAGATAATTGTAAACTGTAATGTTTTGGAAAAGGCATGTTATAATTCGAGAAAGGTTATTTTATTTCAAAAGTAGATAATTGTAAACAGTAATTTTTTAGAAAAGGCATATTATAATTCGAGAAACGTTATTTTATTTCGGGAGTAGATAATTGTAAACAGTAATTTTTTGGAAAAAGCATATTATAGTTCGACGAAGGTTATTTTATTTCGGAAGTACATAATTGTAAACAGTAATGTTTTGGAAAAGGCATGTTATAATTCGAGAAAGGTTTTTTTTATTTCAAAAGTAGATAATTGTAAACAGGAATTTTTTGGAAAAGGCATATTATAGTTCGACGTAGGTTATTTTATTTCGGAAGTACAGAATTGTAAACAGTAACTTTTGGAAAACGCGTAACATTGTTACACTATTTCCAAAATATTACTAACTTAAGTCTAACCAAACGATACAAAACTTAACCTGACCTGACGTAATACTATTTATTTGAAATAATCAACTTTAACCTAACCAAATTATCCATATCTGACCTAGTTCTTTTTGAATTCATATAACCCAGCTGGTCCAGCCTACACCATAATAAAGAGCTATCGTTTTTCGCATATCTGTTTTTCCGCTCTTTAGAGAACTGCTGTAACGGTACGCCGCGTTTACAAGAACCGCTGTATTGGTACGCCGCGTTTACGAGAACCGCTGTATTGGTAAATGCTGTAACGGGTAAACTGCCATTTCGGGAAATCGCTATTTAGGGAACTGCTGTTATGAGGACCGCTATTATGAAATTCGCTCAAACGGGAACTGCTCATGTGAAGGCTTCCCGTATAGAGCTCCTCCCTTCAACACGTACGTAACGAAAATTTTAAATTATCTTATTGACTCACTTAAACTACGTTTTGATGACGTTGCTGACGGGGACGACGAAAAATACCCAATTTCTTTTTAACTCTATCGCCATGACCCGCCTCTTCTTTCATACCCCCGTCCCGTCCCCGGGAAGGGGGTCCGGGACTTTGTGCCGCGCCCAGATTACCCTATTGTAAATTCCTGCTTCTAAAATTACATAGATCCCTGATACAATACATATAATCTATCAAACTTTGACTTTTATTCGTCGTCTCTGACAGAACCTTAAATCTAACTGCATTGCAAGAGTTACTGAATCTCGCAATCTTTGGCAATGTCTATCTTTTCAAAACGAACTTAGTTAATGCTGGTTTTCACCCACGAAAGATGCAAGGAACCGTAAAAACAAGGTTTTTACCGAAATTTTCGTGCTATCACTTCATCATAAAATATTTTCGTCAATTGGAACATTAATGAGAAAAATATAATGCAATTATTTTTAAAATAATTGAAAATTATAATCATGTTGTCAAAAGTATCCTTTTTGTCCGCTTTTCATTTACTTTTAAGTCTTCGTTAATTAACCCAAAATAGATTCGGTTATTTTAAGGACTTTATCTACACGCTCAATAATTAGCGTTAAAAATGTGGGGCCCGTTGTTTTAATCACAAAGCGTAAAAAAACGTTATCCACACTAACATTTGTCCCAAGTTCAAATATAGTGCCACTATATTTTTTAGGAAATGTATCACCATCTGCGGTTAATTTCAAACAACATTTGCTTATAAAACTGAACATGTATATTGAGTGAGTTTTTAATTGTTCAAAGTGTAATGCAAACAAATGAACAATATTTCTCATTCGAATATAATTAAAGTCTCTGTAATTGATTATTTGTATGTAATGTTTGGACAATAAAACCTTACCCGGTCTATGGACTCAACATCAACTTTTTCAAAGTGATAAAAATATATTCAAAATATTTGAATAAATCATACGGAATATATTTGTGCAATAAAGTTCCAAGGCATTTTTAAATATTATGCATTCAACATCATGAGGGATTTTGATTTGCACAATTAGTGAAAAGACTAATGAATAATTTACAACTTTAAGATGTCCCTATTTAATTTGTGCAAAAATATTAAACGTGTAAAAGCCGCATAATACAATAATACGTTCAAAACTATTTAAAACATTACAACACTGCTCTTATTGAAACACGATAAATTCATTAAGCTAGAGACTACCATATTAAATGTAATAGCCTTTAAAATGTCGAGTGCTATTTAGGAGTCCTTTTCCAATGGTGTGCGGAAAAGAGAATGAACTATAATTCAGTGTTTCGAAAGCGTTCCAATTTACGACACATCTTTAGCCTAGCCTCTTTCCTCCTTAGTTTTAGCAGAAGTAAGATGTGACTAGAAGTACAGAGCTAATCAAATTGTTCACTTCGCGAAAGTGAATATTCTTGATAACACAACGGTTGGCCCTCTGGTAGCTGTTTCTGAATTTTGCCTCTAAAACGTGCGACGCTCGTGGCGGTAGACGGCTGAACTAGATTCAAGCACCCGTGTCCGTGTTCCGCGGATTTAGGTTGAGGGGAAGGGGATAGGAAATATTTTTGGAACTCGACCAATTTTTTCTCTCTAGAGTAGGCGCGATGGAAGCGGCCTAAAATCCACAAATTTGTTCACTATAGTGCCAGGATCTATTACCAATGCCAGAGCACTTTACTTCTAGTCTCATGTCACTTCTGATTTGTCCAATAAAGTTTTAAATTTTTTTTCTACATATTGATCTTTCAACATAATGTTAGATTTTTATTTGCACAATTAGTAGAGAGTATGTAGCCAGTATGGCATACAAGATGGCGGCCACTGTTTAGTCGGAGGAGCCATGTTTTTTACGCTCTCTCTCGTCTTTTTTTGGTGGGGATATTATTTAAAGATATTTTTTCATAAATTAAGAAAATAAATTATTTCACAGTAATGGCAAAGTTTATTATGAGTGTAATAAAACTAATCACAATTAAGAATATAAAGTCTGCAAACAAAACCCATATTAATTAGAATACAAAAATTATATATATACACACAAATAAATTTTTTCAAATTTAAATTCAATTGATAACCATATGGTGTGGTAGTATAATCGGGGAAAACTCTGACTTTGTCGACGACTACATGATATATTTTTGTTTGATCTATTGTAATGAGGGTATGATTGGGCAGGCGACGTATTTGGGGGCCAATGGGTACTTGTATAGAATTCAATTCAGGTTTCCCCTGGTTGTTTACGCCTAATAATTGTTTCATAATGTCAAAATTTACATGATTCTCGGTTGATGAATTTAAGTAGAATCCCTTAACTTTAATTATATTGGTAATTTTTCTGTTGCGGGATCGTAAATGTTCATGGAATAATTTTTTGCGCCTGCACTTCCGAATTCACAAATATATGCGTCTTTACCGTAGGGTTCTATTTCATTTTTTTAATTTGCCAAGAGTATAGGGACGCCATCTGGTGAAAGGTAGATCAGGCTATCGGTATCCATATAAAAACAGAGGTCACCTACCATCTCGAGATGTTTAAAAAGATGAAGGCGTACCATAGTTGTTGTATAACAGGCTATGACGACATTAGTGTGTTTATGAGCTATCTCATTCTCGGCAATGTCTTCTGATTTGACTAAGATGGTGTTGTCATTTAAAGTCATGAGACTTTTTACTTCTTCATCGGGGTTGAGGATCAATTTGTATAGAGTCTTGGCGTCTTTTATGATGTCTGTTGTGGCGTGTCTAGTTTTCTGTCCGAATTTCCCCCAAAAAGAGTTGAGCATAAGCTTACTGAAGCATCTCAACCCTTCGTTCTTTTCAATTTTATCTATATCTAGATCTATCCCCTGAACTTCTTTGTAGTTCCTGACATAGTTTTCTCTGTCCTCCCGGGTGATGCAATCGGCAGGGAAACCGCTAGCCAGAGTTTTGTACTCTAAAAAGGCGTTTACGTAGTCTTTAAAAAGATCGCCTTGTTTAGTCTCTGTGCTGTATTGCGTTATTTTATAGGACCAGGCTTCTTACATGCGCGTGATTTTGTATCCTCGATATACGGCGTATCTCAACTCGTCGGTAACCCAGGTACCCCACAGCTCTCTCTGATCTGGTGTGTGTGAGCAGTCACCTTGAAATTGAGTTTCACAACAGGTGTAACATAGGGGAAAGGTGAGCTTACCATTTATCCGAGCGGGTAAAACCGGATGTATGAGATTTTGAGCCGGAAGTACATCGCACTTGAGAAGGCAATCAAAAGAGAAGATATCGGGGAAATTGTCTAAAATAATTTGAGGCTGTCCAATAGGAATTTTACCCGTTTTGTTCACGAACGGATATAAACTGGTGAAATCAACGTAGTGCATTTTTCTGTACCCGCTGTTTTATGGTACAGTTTGTTAGCGCTACAACGACCTCCAAAGAAAGCATCACGTGGGTTCAATCTTTCGCTGTTTTAATACGAATGTCGTTGCGTTTTAAAAAATCATTTATTTCGGTGTTATTTGTTTTGTCCTGTTGCCACTCGCATTCCCATTTGATATTCACTTTGTAGTGGAGGGCTTCTAGTTTGCAATTTTTTTCTCGGTTTTTGTGTACCTCGTATTTAATGTTTGAGTGGGGTCGCCTTGTAAAATCATGTTTCTGTTTATAGGGAAGTGAACTTAACAGCCATGATAGTAGCATCCCATGAATTCGAACACTTCTTTGTTTGTGGGGCAATAACCATCTACTTTTAGGGTTTGGATTTTAACCTCCTTACCTCTAAAAGAGGATTGAATAAGAATGTTTCTCTCATGAGACGTCCATTCTAGCCATTCAATAGCGCCAAAATATTGATTTTCGCCAAGTCTGTAGAAGTTTGATGGGATGATGCTAATGGTGTTGGATTTGAGATAATTTTTAGGAACAAACGCCTGGGAGGGTAACTGAGCCGCAATTAAATGGGTCTACGCTAGTAACTTTAAGTCGGAGGGACCGAAAGGTTAAACACCCCAAAAATAAGAGTAGAGTGTCATTTTCGCAATAATAATAAAGCTCATTTAAAAAATTAAAGCCTTTACCCTTACGGACTTCTGAAGTGTGCCATTTTATGAAAGTGTCCAAGTTTTTCCTAGTGAAATACTGACACCCGTAAGCTTCTGTCGGTGGTAGAGTGTCCTCCAATACGTAGTTAGTCTCCTCCTGTCTGTCAATAATGAACTCGTGGTCCACTACGTTGAAAAGGAAATGAGGAAAATACCCTTTAGCGGCATTAGGAAGACCGAAAGTAGCGGGAAACTTAGATAAGGCGACTGTGATGAAGTTGTACGAGTCAAGGAATAATATATTTGATAGTTTCATTTCTAAAATCCGAGTTCCGTTAATTTTCAATGATTCTGGTACAAATTTCTCGTCACGATTAATTATTTCTCTAATTAATAGTTGGTTGTCATAGTTACTACCAAAATGAGACACCACGATGACTTTCTTCACGTCGAATAAGCTAATCAAGTAATCTAGGAACGAACCAATGGGTTTTCCACCTGTGAAGCGTTGTTTGCGAGGCCGAAATTGATTACATTTAATACAATTAAAATCGAGGGACGTTTCGTCAATGCAGTCTTCGCAGACCGAGATACTGACGCATAAGATGGCGTGATGCTCGTACGCCCCCAACATTTCTGGGCATCTTTTCGATTGTATACATTCAATGTCGAAGAAAGCGTACATTAGTTCGGGTAAATTATTGCGTGGTTTTTTAGCAAGGTTAACATTGATTGTTTTGTCTTTGATCACTTGAATGTAGCATAAATGATCGCTGGGTTGATGCTTCCCACAAACATGACAGAACATCTCCCCACAGGTGTGTCTAATAGTACGTTTTACGAAATCAATTATTTTAAAGCAGCTGCTGCAATGGTAAAGCCGCTCGCAAAGGTCTTTTTTGTTACCAACCGGAACCAAATGGCTGTTATAACAATCGTCACCCCAGAATTTTCGTAGGCAGGAGTGTCATGTTTTTTCACGTCCATGACAAACCGTCGGACGGAGATTGAACACGCCAGTAAGGTGTGAGGCACTTCTCGCAAAAGTGTTCGTGACTAAACAATGGTTTTAAATTTGTTATAAAGTTATAGTGATTATTCTCATGAAGTAGAAAGAGGCGTGGTCTGGTATCTGTAGGGTCGTTTTCGCCTAAAATTAGAATTGGAACTCTGTTTTCGAATTTATAAACAAATATAGAATAGGAGGATAAATAAACTTTAAATTTCTGGAATGAATCGGGGGTACCACATTCAGGTACAGCGACTCCAGCCTTTTGACACAGATCTAAAGAGGCTGTTTTTTGAGTTTTGAATCGGGGGCCTTTTTCTGATATGTTCTTGTAACGGTTTTTTAACTCGGTGTTGTTTTTGTTGTTCATGTGGACACGATGAGCGATAGCAACACAAAGGGCGCGTGCTAAACAGAGATTATCAGTGTTTGGTATTCGTCGAATCCCCCTTCGATCCTTTGAAAAAATACTGAATGGCTTGAGTTGACGACGATTAGAACGTCCATACCCATCTGGTATTCTGACTATACTAAATATCATTTTTATGGGTCCTTGAAAAAAATGTTCGATCTCATCGTCATAAAGTAACTCGGCTAGTTGGTCAAAGAGGATAGAAGGGTCTACTTGATCTAGTCTTTTAAAGGATAATTCAAGTTCCGAACGACAGTTTATACCCAGACTTCGTAAAGTTATTTGCACGTAATCTGTTGCTCTGTATTCGCTTAATACGTGTTCCGTAATAGTACATATACTATCCACCGGATCATCAGTTATACTTAGAGTTATTTCCCTGCTATACATATTAAAATGTTCAAAAAATCTCTCGCTCTGCTCTAGAATTTCGCAAGAGGGTACATCTTCTATAGGTGAAGGGGGGCACGCCCCTCCCCATTGATCATAAACATTCGCCTCGGCCTCCTCTGAATCTACGATGGAGCTCTTTTCGCTGGGGGCGTAATCGGAAATGTTCAGAGACATGTATTCAAAAGGGTCGTTCTCCGCCTCGTTTTGTTGATACGCGTTATCTAGAATCTCCCCCATCTCCCTGCCAGTTGGTGAATTATCGAAACTGGGTATCAAGGATTCTTCTTCACGGTTATCACGTTCTATTTCTTGCTTCCGCCTCTTCACGCGGTCTAAGAAATTTTTGAAGGGGTAGGAATTAAATTACATAAATGTTCCAATTCGTCATGTGTTTGACACGTTTCAGGTGTACGAGGAACGTTCTTTATATAGTCTATTACGTTTGAATAATATTTAAATCGCCATTTATGATAAAACCGGGTAATGTTGAAGGTATATTAGCAGGATCTTAGTGTAAATAAGAGCAGAGAAAATAATAAAACTTGTATATTTCGACTATGCTCCAAGGCTTATTTACAGCCATTTCGTCAAGTATCGAGCGAAGTGCTTCTGCGTCCATGTTGAGGTTTTGACGATTGGTGTTCGACTGTGAAGTACTGTTATTTTCTCACGTTCTTTATACTAGATTCCTATCCCCTCTCTCTCTTCCTCCTCCTGCCAGTATATTTTTCGAAATTATTGACAAACAATACAAGGTAGGCCATCGCCGCTGATTTCCGGCATGTTTAAACACGTCTAATATTGTTTGGCAGTGAACAATAGGTGATATAAGATAGACGTCCGATGGATTGACAGCGTGTCAAATAGTCGTATAACAAAACAACGAATTTACAATAGATTTTATAATTCAACAAAAGGAATAATTAAAACAAAAGAGTTGGTAAGTCATTCCATTAGGTGGGGGCTTCTTCAACAACGACATTGGGTCTTTGCAGCTGTTAGGAAAGAATTTCTTCAATCAATCAAATAGTGACAGGTCTATTTAGGGAATGTTGGGAATAGTAGATAAATACGTCAAGTTTACTATTGTGTAATTTATTTACTCCTCAACTGTCAGGTACACAAAGGTTGTCAGGAATTCGTCGGATCTTGGAGATAAAAAAGCTGCCTATTGTGCTATTTATCTTATTGGTCTTGGGAGTGCTGGAATTCCTTAATATCCGGTTTCAAAAACTTACATAAAAATACGCTTATAATCGAAGAAGGGAGGGGGTTCTTCAACAATGACCTTAGGTCTTTGAAGATGTTAGGAAAATATTTCGTTAATCAATCAATCAAATATTGACAGGTCTAGCTAAGGAATGTGGGTAATAATAGATAAATAGGTCAGGTGTGCTATTGTGTTATTTATTTACTAGTCAGCTGTTGTGGAGTCAAGTACAGAAAGGTTGTCAAGAATTCGTCGGATCTTGGAGGTTAACCCCCCATAACTACTTATTGTATTCTTTATATTATTGATTTTGGGAATGCTGGAATTCCTTAATCTTTGGTTTCAGAACTTTGACATAAAAATACGCCTACAGTCTAACAATGGAACAGTCAAGGACAATAGATATTTCGCGATAGCTACGTAGGAAATCTAGTATAAAAACCCCAGAACTCGAGAGAGGAGAGTATCATTACTCTTGAAGACCTTAAACGTGCAAGATGGAAAATCAAGAAGCTGGTAAGAGGAAGATTGGCGTAACTAACGAACGAAAAATCAACGGTAGATTCCACATTTCTAGAGAGTTGTTCTTGACAACGGGATTCGTGAACGGCACCATTGACCCCGAGATTCACTTATGTACGAAGCAGTCGGTAAAAGGTTTCGCCATTTCAACAAGTACCTGGGAGAAGTTGATACCCAGACTACCCGTATTAGCAGGCTGGACGGCGGGCCACGAAACCAATAACTTAGAAATCGTTTTGAGCGATAACGCAAATGAAAAAACAACTGTTGTGGCGTATCATAATACGTGTCACATTAATGATTTACTAAATGATGATTCCATTGTTTTGGACAGTCTGGAAACGGCTACTTTGAATCGAATTTCGAACGCCGTTAAGGAGCATCTTATTAAGTTAAGTAACCATGAAATTGTATTCACGCACATGGCTGATATTATTATAGGATTTTATTATGATATTTATGATAATTTATATGGCGATCACGATCGCATACCGTGTTTAGATGGTCAACCCGAAAAAGTCGACGCAGTGGTGGGGTACTTCACCAATTTTGTAACGTCTTACCATGTGGTGATGAAATTTAATAATGTACTTGAAGAAGAAAATCTTGAAAGTAAATTTTATATTTATAATGTATTTACGGTAATTTCTGGTCAAATAACTTATTTGAAAGAGAGAATGCACATGTTAACGCATTTTTAAATTTAGGTCTATTTGATAATTTTTTTTTTTCATTGATGTTTCAAAATAAATTGAATTTAAAACTGAAAAACTGTTCCATTTTATATAAATAATACTACACAGAAGTGATATAAATTAAATTTTAAGCCTACGAAATATAAAAGTAGATATAACTAAAGTGTAGGAAAACTATAAAACTTGTCGATTTTTTTGATAGGAACTTATTTTAAATAAAAAGAAGTAAATAAAGTACAAAAACAATTTATTTTAAATCCACAAAATTTTTAACATAATTTTTTTAACTTCCCCCTCCCCCACCTCACATCATCCCAGCCCTCGTACACTCGTGCATGTTGTGCGGGGACTTCTAGAAATTGTACCCGGCGGTACGTGAGCAACTGTGCGAGCTCCTGCGTGACTCTGTTGGGAAAGAGAAAGAGAGAGAAGGGTTAATAAATAACGTATAGAATAACAACAAATAATAAATTAAAAAAAAAGAATTAACTCACCGGAACCCGCGACAGTTGAAGGCCAGGAGGCTAAAAAGAAAAAGTAAAATTTAGATAAACGAAACATAAAACAATGCATGAAAACTAATTCGTAGGGTATAAAAACGCAGTTGTTATACACGACCTGCCGAACTTGATTAAGCAGGTCGTGCATAAAGGCGTCGTCCTCCACGACCTCGGCTAGTGCCGCCAGGTAGTGCGTTATTTGATGTATTAAGCTGTAAATAAATATTATAATACCGTATTGTAACGTAAAACAAAAGGTTCACTTACAAGTCCCCGTTGACCTTTAAGTCATCCTCTCCCGGCCTGGGCATAGCTTGCCACGGATAGTATATGGCCGGGAGAGGAAGATATTCGGGTTGAGGTTCGGGAGGGGTGCATGGTTGTGGGCTCGGTGGCGGGGTCCTGGGCCTTGGCCCTACCACGCAGAGTGGTCTCGGTGGCGGAGGTGTCCTGGGCCTTGGCCCTACCACTCCGAGTGGCCTCGGAGGTGGCGGTGGCGGGGCTAGCTCTAGGGACTCCGGGTCCCGGTCCGTGAAGTACCCGACGAGTCCGAAGACTCGCCGGGCGAATAGGGGTATCAACCCCAAGGACGTAGCTATAGAGAGAGAGAGATTTCTAAGTCTTCTCCTAAAAAAATAAACTTTTTTAAAAAAAGGTATTTCTTACCTAGTTGAGGATAGGTCGATTGCTTCGTTTTGATGGTGGTTCATCATATTTTTAAGTTCCAGAGAAAGTGGTGACTTTGGGGGCTCAACCTCTTCATTTCATACTTTTTAGAAGGGTCAAGGCGTGTTCGAGAGCAAACACGTCACTCCGAGGTATTTAGCACGTACAAGGGAAAACATTTTCGCGGGCAAAGTTATCAGAAACCTTGCCATCGACTATAGTTTCTCAGATGACTTTTTTTGGGGACATTTAGAGAAATCCCTTCAGCGTTTCTTGGATTGACCGTACAAGGGTCTTTGGTTTGACAGTATTTACCATCTCGAATAGTGACAGTCCATGTTAAAGCTTATAGAGGCTACTATAGTGAAGGCAGGATGATGGCCTTACTTTTCAAATTATTTCTACGCGATCACGGTGGCCTACCCGCGTCAACCGCGCTTCCCCATCCCCCCGC